>RCWM02000112.1:1657500-1877500 GCA_003667255.2 Euschistus heros | reverse complement strand
AGACGCATTTTTGAAATCACAAATTGAATATAATGATGAATAATTTACTGTATATATGTTTAAAATGCGTCTTTAACAAGAAGTAAAAATATATTAGTGTTAAAGAAAGTAGAATTTTGTTTTTGTCTAATGTGGCTTTAATTTACAGGAACTTTTAAACAATACGAGGCTTAAAAAACCAACTCATTGGTACAGGTCTTTAGAAGATTATTACTACCGCCCTGATTGGGAGTTGTTTGATTTATCAGCAGATCCAGAAGAAAAGTTCAATATTATACATGATTCTTCATACAATGTGAGATTTACGTGATAATTTATCAAAAAAAATTATTTTTTTGAGAGGAGGAAGCTGATACTTTTCAAACATTCCCAGCTATGTTATATTACTATTTTGTAGTTAAATGTTTGTGTTGGATATTCAGGAATTGTGTCAGTTTGATATTATATATATATATATATATATATATATATATATATATATATATATATATATAAATTAATTATTTTACAATAATCGGGTTATAGGTCCTTTATATTTAACAATATTTTGTTTAAACAATATTATTATTTATCTATTTTATATATATATATACATTTCCTTTTTTCCTTCTCCTCTCTCCTCTCTTTATTGACGCTTCGACCCCTTATTTAATGAGATCCTCTTCAGAACAAAACCGGGTACCCCGAAACTCCAGGCCAGTAAGCCCACCGACTCCTGCAGCAAGTGCTTGCCAGCTCAGACACCAGGGTACTCAGTGTCTTGGTCCAGATCCAGGGTTGGTATCTGAGCTGGCAAATATCTATATAAGTGGCTGTAAAATATCTAAATAGGTCTCCATATAATTTTTGTTAAAAAAAAAAAATACTAGTGTGAAGAACAATTAAATAATGAATATTCAAACAAATTAAATAATTGTACAAGAATAAAATACCTTAATAAGCATATAGGTTGGTCAGCAAATCAAATTGAAAATGATATCTTTGATTAATTTAACTAAATCTGTCATAAATTTAGTAAAAAGAATATATTCTTTCTCACGCTAGTTACTATTTTTTAAAATTAGACTTTGCATTAATTTATATCTCTGTCTGTCGATTAATTTGCAATAGTAAAGAACGTACCTAAAATTTTGGATCATAAATATGTACTCACACCCATATATTAATTCATTTATTTTCTAGGTTGTACTGAAAAAGTTAAAAAGGATTTTGGAAAAATGGCAAATGAAGACCAAAGATCCATGGGTCTGTGGGACCACACATGTTTTAGAAAACTCTACTTGTTTACCATTATATAATATGTAACATTTAAATAGTTTCAATATTTTTTTTTTTTTTTAGTTATTATTTGTTTTTATTTTAGGTATTTTGATCTGTCATAATTTTAAATTAAATCAAAACGTTGTTTTTAAATTATTAAGGGTAAATGTATTGTCTATTTCTCAGTGTTATGTTATGATTCATCAAACATTTATATAGTTATCCATCTAAACTTAAAACTTATAACCAAAGATAATCTTAATTACTACTAAACCTTTAATAAAAGGACCTTTAATTGATGACCTCTATTACCTTCTTGAATTTTCTCTAATATCAAAAAATGTAGTCAAAAACATGAACTAACCATTATATACCACTTAGGTCCTATTAAAAGTGATTCAGAATTATAGGGAAAAAAAATGTTCTAAGTAGGAGGGGGTTATAAAGGATGTTTTTGTTTTTTTAACTCAACTGAAATTGCTCAAAACTACTAAATTTATCTCATAAACATTTTCATTAGTAGATAATCTTATTTACTAGACCTTAAGTAGCTGAATGAGTTAGTAAAACTTTAAATAGATTACAAGGACATTGAACAAGCAACTAAATACAGGACATCCATCTATACTAATAATATTGACAATGTTCAGACTTTATCTTCTTATACATTATAAATTTGTTTTATATATTTTAATTTTTTTTTTTTGTTCATTATTTTTTCTCTTTATTTTTAAAGCTATATTATGATCAAATATCTCAAACTGCCAAACACAAACACACATAACCCTTGATGATCTTAGCCTGGACAAAATGTTCTTTTTACAAAAATTTTTGTTTACCACTTTTTTGTTCATTAATTTAATTTTGCAGCTTCCACAGCTTCATTTAAGAACACCTGAAATTGTCACACATGCAAACATGACCTTAAAAATCTTTGGCCAGAGTGATCTACCAAACATTTTATTAATTTAATTTTTTTATGCATGGCATAGGGTCATCCCCAAAAACCCTGAAAAAACATTATTTTACTCTATTTATATGAAAAACTTGCATAGTTAACAGCCTTGAAAAAAATAATATAAAATTAAATTTCTGAAAAATATAAGACTGAAACTTCACTCAATTGAATTCCATGCAATAAATAATAAGTAATTTATTTTGGTTGAAAAACAAAACAAAAAAAACAATTAACAAAATAATGGGCTTTTTATTTTTATGACTATGATAATAATACAGAGCATAACAAATTATACAGTTGAACAACTATGGAAAACAACTTTGTTCTTAACAATAAATATTTCTACTTGGTAAAGCTTTACATTTGTTATGGGCTGGTTATCGAGGTAAGTATTCAGCAAAGGTTCATAAACATTTTATGATTATTTACAAATATTATATATTTTATATAAAATTATTATGTTTACTTATTACAAGCAATGCATAATAGTTCATCCTTCAAATATGCATTTTCAATTATAACTCTAGTTATCACTATATAAACTGTATAATTTATATAATGATGAATCTTTTATTTTTGTGTTTCACGAGTGATTAGAAAGGATTAAGTGAAGTTATCTGGTGTCTGATACATTTTTATTAAACAGTATTCAGTTATTAACAATAGCTCTAACATTGCTTTTATTGTAGGCACAATAATAAGGACATTATATACAACATATACCATATAATTAAGGTATATATTCATTGGAAAAAGTGATGTGACTTATTTTGTTTTTTAATAAAAAAATAAAATAAAAATGAAAAAATGAAATATAAAAAGATAAAAAATTACAAAATTCAATAATTATTAAATTTTTGAAATTTGGATAATTATATATCTTAATTGCTATGCTGAAACTTAAATTATTTAAAGAATAATATGCTCTATTTATCTCTCTTTGTCATCCTCTCTCTTTCCTTATTTTTCCATAGTTTTTACTTATACTATCAATTACCAACTCATTTTCCTTTGTATGCTTTCTTACACAAATATAAGCTTATAGGCATTTATCCAATAAACAAATAACAAAATCATACATATAACATAACATATAACATTTTACTAACTTATTTTTATATACATTAACAAGTAATCTAGAAATGAAAAATATTAAATGGTAAATATAATTATTAACCTTAATTAGTAGTAAATATGTTTTTTGTAAATGATTATTTTGTAGAAAGAATAAACTCTCATAAGATTTAACAAAAATTCATCTAAGCTTAATTTAAAAGTGTAGTGATTTTTATCTTAAATTTTATGAAATTGGTATTGTATGATTACATTATTGAAAGATTGCAGGCACAAGTTAAGATTATTCATTCTTACAATAATATTAAAGTTGTATTGCTTTATACCATCATTTTAAATTATATAATATATCAGTTCATTTTTCTTATATAAATGGTATAAACGAGTACTATCTACATGGAAAAATGTTTCATGAAATGCACTATTAACAAATGTGATCGTTTTTAAATTTAACAATTATCAATGAACACTTATAAGTGCAAATTTATGATTTATGAAATACATTGCATCAAACTAATACCAAAGCAAAAAATTAAGAAGTAGATATCATACTAATCATTTATTTTTCACTAATATTTATTTTTCAATAACTAAAGTTTAACCAGCTGCTTCTTTTGTATATGATATTTTTTATTTATTTTAAAGTATATTGCTGTTCCCTTCTCATTATGATGGAACTATATTACACTAATAAATATAATTCAAAAGAGGGTTGCCAAATTTACAAATAGATCATTTCTGTTTTTAAGCAGAAATTATTGAATGAAAATAATCTTGATCATATATAGAGCATTTAGAATGAAGTTCTAAGTGTTGTTGATCATGCCAAGGGAAACTCTGATTGTAATCAAATTTGAGTATAGTGCCAAGAATAAGGTAGAGATAAATACAATTTTTTTACTTGGACAGTAGAAATGGAAGACCTGCTTTGTCCTACACATTAAGGAGGCTAATAAATTTAAACAATAATTGTGATACAAATCAACTGGCAACCCTTATTTAAATTTACATAACTAAAAAGCCAATATATTCTGGGAAAAGAATATATAAATTATATATATTATTATCCTTTTCATGATAAATTGTTGGCAGTTACAGTTTGTTAATATATATATATATATATATATATATATATATATATATATATATATATATATATATACATACAAATAAAAACAACATGTAACTTCCAACAATTTATTACAAAATAAGTAATAATCTATATACTACTAATTAAAACTTTAATAGTATCTTTCAGTGATTAATATTTATAAGGAAATAAGAAGGTAAAATTTAATTGTTTAATATTCACGTCATGGGTTACAACTCTTAACCCGCTAACCATAAGTGTACCTACCATGTACCTACTATACAAGTGTTTGGAGAGACACTCATTTCAATAAAATACCGAAAAAACCAAAACTATTAAATACATCACTATAAATAACCACTAACATTTGTTTTTGTATCATTACATAACTCCCTTATATAAGGCAGCTATTGTCTTTATTTCGCTATTCAAATTAAATTTCTTAATATTATGATAAGTTTAAAGGCACTCAAGTGTGTCATTTGGCACGCAATGTTTGTAGGTATGCAAGCACTTACATCATGCATAATGCATAAATAGTGATTTTATATATATATATATATATATATATATATATATATATATATATATACTTGAAAGTGATAGTATAAATACTTATCTTACAATACAGTTAGATAAGTATTATAGCTTAATAGCTAATTTTTTTAAACATTGGACTAAAGGAGTTATAGAGAAAGCCAGAGTAAAAGTAGTCATTTTCTTTATGAAGAACAACTTGATAAGACAATCATTCTATTTTAATAACTTTACAGAGTTTAAAATACTATAGATTGTACCAGAAGAGAATTATGATAAACAATATTATTTTAAATTGTTGGAAGATATTCAGATGTATTGTTATTGATTAGGAGGAAAAGAGCTGAAATATAACAATTTATTATTATCATTTTTATATTAAATGTTCAATTATATTAGATACTGAAATATATAATATAGTCTAGATATGAAAACTAAAAAATTAGTGGGCTTTCATTATTAAATTAATTACTTCAAACTGGAACTGGTTTCATTAAGAAACTAGATTAGTTTTGTTTTTTTTAAGAAAATTCATTATTACCAAATATGAAAATATATAACCTTAATGAATAGTAATTCTATTATACTATCTGAATGGCTACAGGTTAACTAGAGAAAAGAATAATGGTCATAAAATCAAAGTACTATTTTATTTTGGTCCATCCTCTCTTTGATGTTTGTCAAAAAATACTTACCATTTTTATACCACAGTTACCAGTTTATCTTCACAAAATATAATAATTATTACAGTATGTATAATTATAGGGAACTAGAATAGGTTAAATATTTATTAATAAATTATGCAAAAATATTATGGGGAAATAACATCCTTCAGAAAATATGAACGGTACAAATGAATTTAAGTTGTATAATCTATTGCAATTATTTTAAAAAAAGTTTAATTGGACCTTAATTAAGTAAGGAACTGGTGAATCATCAGCACTTCTACTGGTATTTTGTATTCAAAGACTAATTTCAAATAATAAACATTCATCATCAGTTCTAAAAACATAATAAAATACAAAATATCATCAATATGATATACAGAGGATTATATATATATATATATATATATATATATATATATATATATATATATATTCACCAGGAAGATAAGAAATCAAACATATGTTTATTGATATATATATATATATATATATATATATATATATATATATATATATATATATATATATATATATTTATAAATATTTATTGTTGATACCTAACAAAACAAGATTTCTTGGAGCTATTGGTTCATAGATTGTGCTGTGGATCATAAAACGAAAGAGGGATGTGGTAGTCTGCTAAATAATCAAATAAATAGATGATCCCTCAGGCTTTAACCTTAAACTGTTCAGTTTTTCTGTTTAAGTTTTTTAGAAAGGACTATTTTGTCTTTAGGTGAAGAGGAATAGGATGTCAATGATTTTTCTATTTTAAATTCATGATTTAATCCTAATTTTCTTAATTGCATTCTGTGTTATATCACTTAATTGCATTTAGTGGATATCAGACCATTATATGGGATCAAAATGCATTTCTTTGGAGTAGGTTTCTCTTCTAGGAGTGTTAAGTATAATATATAATAGATTTTTTTGTCTATTTGTTTTTTTTTATATGTTGTCAATCGTGATTTTATTGTAGCCATTATTTTTGGCTGTCATGTATATACATTGATATAATCTGTGTACCAAATTGCTAATATTTTCAATTTTTTAATGTTTTTAGAATTGATGATGAAAATTTAAAATCTGAAATTAGTCTTTGAATAAAATAAACCAATATAAGTGGCAAATAAATCATCAGTTCCTGATAGTAATCATCCTTCTATACAATCAAACTTAAATCAACTAGTCTTTAATTAAGTAGTCATTTTGCTACATGTTTTTGTATTCTTTAAATATCAGTTATAATTAATTTGATTGGTTGCATTATTCAGAATCTAGAGCTAAATTTTCACATGATAATTTTATTGAGTAAAAGCAAAATGGTATTTTATGTTTTAAAAACTACTTCCATTATTATTTAATTCAAATGTAAGATTAGAATTGCAAAGTCGTTTTTTGAACTTTTTCAAACACTTTAAAATATTATATTGAAACAGAAAGAATTTAGAATAAATATATTTTAATTTAACTAATGAAAGGTCAATCAATATCTTAAAAAATAACAACAATAAATTATTATCTTTGAGGTCAGCATTTGCATTACTGACAACAAACTATCAAGCCATCAGTTGGAAATCTAATTAGTTTTAATTGGGGCAAAATATTGTAGAACAAATAGAATTAATTTATCATCTTTGACTTTAGCAATAAAAAAAAAATGAGTAAATAAGTGTTTTAAGATCAACAACGATGGAAAATAATACTATGATTTTTAGATGAATAAATACTTATCATCAATTTAACATAACCCAATAATCAATCAGTTAATCCATAGGTTATTTAAAAGTCATGAATGATAAAGTATAACAACCTATTATCAAAAATCCACAAATTTTTTTTTTTTTTCAGCAAGTTTCTGTTTTGTTTTTAATATAAGTCAATTAAATAAGTACTTCACAATTTTACATAAATTCTCAACCACACATTAGCATAATTTCTAAAGAATGTTTAATGAAATTGGTAATTTAAAAATCAAATAACATATCTATTAGGAAATTTTTGGACTATTGACTCAAATTACAGCTATGACCAGTATTTACTTCATCCCTCAACCAATGGTAAATTCATAATTTAGCACTTCTTCAAAATTTAACTTGAAAACAAGTCAGAAACATGTGGCACTAACAAATTTAAACCATTTACTTGTATATTGATTATGTCATAAAAATTATGTATTATAGTTATTATAACTGCAATAAAAATCCAATATTAAAAAGGAAACTTTATTTTTATTTGAGCCCAATAAAACCTCAACCATTCCAATGTCCAGATTAACTCAAAATTAAAGGAATAAAATGAGTTTGCAAAGGTCGAATTATAATCAAATAAAATAATATAAAAGCAGAATTGAAAAAGATTTCTGGCTGCAAAAAGGAGATATTTAAGTCTTCTAAAGCTGTGTTATCTCTAAATCAACCAAACTATTCTTTTAGAATACTGTCATTTGACCAGACTGGATATTAGGTTCAGAATGCTAAACCTGACTGAAAACACATCACCTTAGGGTTTGGAAGCTGAAAGGAATATTAGGCCCACACTTGAAAGCAGTGTATAGAGTCAAAGGACAACTAGGGAGCTGGTTTAACTAGATAAAAACATTAATTTTGTTTAAATAGCACCAGTCTTTATAGGCCAGATTCTGCTGATCAGAAAATATCACTGCCAATGTGGACGTTCAGTTTTCTAAGCTTTTAGATGATGTGATTCATATGAAAAGAAATGTAGGTTGGCTGAAATTGTGATTGGCAGATGGAGTGACCAATGATTTTCAAACCATCTAAGATGTCTACAACTGGACAACAGCAGCACTTCCCAGAGATTATCAAAATTGTTGAATACTTCAGGTGTCATAGTGCCAAGAAAGAAGAATTATGAATAATTATAAGTAATAAACTGCAAGATGGAAGATCCTGAATTTCAATTTTTCAATAAAGTTGAGAATATTAATTTCTTGATTTTTCAACATAAATTAGAAAAAATCTTAACATATCATAAACTTAATATATTATTAATATGCCAATCATATTTAAATAGTGTTTGCATTATTAAAATTTGTACAAATCTATGTCTGAATTTATTTAAATCTATTCAAATTACAATGGCTACATTTTGTGTATTTTTCAGTATATGAACTTTCACTAATTCATTCTACTTTTTATAGGGCATAGTCCAATTTGAACTACTTCACCGTAAAGAAGGAAGTTATTTGCGTTCATTGCACATTCAGTAGTGAAGATAGGACTTGGTGGTATTTTAAATCTTATCTCAGGCAACTCGTTTAAATGTAGCTGGATATATTATTTTTTCAGCTATGTGATATGTACTTCAAATGAAGAATTTAATATTATAATAACTACATGTCATATTTTATAAAAGTTGTGACATATATAATCATTTCATAAAATTTACTACTTGTTACTTTTGAGAACTATTAACTGTGACTGAAAATGAAAATATAAGTATTACAGTGATCCTAAAATGACGCAGAAATATTTCTTTTAAATATTTCTTTTTTTGTAAATATTAAAGTTTAATTTTGTATTTTTCAAACAGATAAGCAATTATGATCAAGCATCACAGATTAATAATAAAATTATCTGTTTAAAATTCTCTTAGTTTGATACAATGTATAACACACAGATCATTGGTTCTATTTATTAGGATCATTATAAAAGATATGTTCCAAGTACCAAAGAAACTTGACACTTACTTGTACTAAGTACATAAATATAAACAGACCATACAATTATATTATATAAAACTAAATCTTTTCAGAAAATCCATCTAAAGATAAAGATTCTCTTAAAATAATTACAACCGAGTAATTTACTTTTGTGGATTTAACTTATAGCTATCCACAAAAATAAAATATGTAATTATTACATTCAAATAAAGCAGGGATGGTTCCTAAGATTGTAATTTAAGTAAATGAAGGTATCTGATTTAATGGAATAAAATATTTCATGAAAGGAAGAATTCAGCTGTAATTTAAACTATATTTCCTTTAACTAGAGTACTTAATGCAATATTTAATTTAATATTTTTAACGATAAATATAAAACAAAGGAAGATGCACCGGCCATTTTATACTAATTTAATTAAATCATACTTGTATTATATAGCACAAAGCTAACTAATTTTATTTTCAATTAAAAAAAAAGAATTCTTTCCTCTTTTTTTTCCAATATATCAAATTTTATTGTCGAGTAAAGTATGGAAGAAAATAAAGATATATATATATATATATATATATAATAGCATTATCATTGTTTTTCAATTAGTTATGTTAATACTTTTAAAAATGTAACTGAATCTTTATCAGAAAAAGCTAATCATCAAATTCAAACATATTTTAACCAATAAATATCATTTCCGAAATTAAAAATGCCACTTACCCAAGAAGGTTCTCATATTTTAGTAGCTAGTCATTAGCTCATCAGCAAAGCTTAATTGTTGTGAATGTTCAATTCACAAAATGTTGAGAAACTTAAAATATATTTTTAATTTTTCAATTATACTCTGACTGATATATATATATATATATATATATATATATATATATATATATATATATATATATATATATATATATAATTCCAAAAAATTTTTCATAATTTTGTTAATTCACTAATTCTAATCTTCCTTTGTGGCAGAAAAAAAAAATCTCAGAAATTATCCATTATTTGTAACCAATGCTTCATTTTTAGACATTACCATTTCAATCAGCAAAAAACTTTTGATTTATGATTAAAAATGTTTAAATATTTCAATGTTGAACTAATTATTATTTAAACTAATTATAAAGTCTGAAAATATGTTTAGATGATTTTTTTTTTTGATTTTTTTTTCAAGAAAATATAAAGTATGAAAATTAGATTCGGTTCAAATGAATTAAAGAACAGTATGTTATATTATTAATATACTTATTAGAAAATAAATTCACTAACACTATGCAATTGGTATACAATACTCCGATTATGAATAATTTTATATCCGGAGATATCTGTTAGTTAAAGGCAGCTTCAGCTTAATAAATGTAACGCGATTAATGCAAAACTGTTTGTTTGTTTTTTTATTATTATTTTTTGCCTCTTATGATATAAAGTTTCATAATCAGTCTGAAATTTATTGAATGTTAGTATTGAATAAAATAATCAAAGGAAAATTGTTAATTCACACTGTTCTGATGAATATTTTACCAAAAAGCTAGCTTAATATCCAGAAAATATTTTTTGAAGACATATTAGAAGTGAAAACATTACTACAATATTTATAATCTCAGGCCTATGCTTAGGATCTATGTCGTGATTTTTTAGACTAATGGAACACATTTTTTTATCTCATATTAAAACTAAATATTTATTAAATTTGATGACTACATTTCATGTATTAAATTAAAATCCATATATAATTATTCCTTAATTTGTATATTTAAACAAAACATGAATAAACAATAAAATATTAAAATCACTGTAAAGTAAATATCTACTTAATTAATAACCAACAACATACATTGGCGTTGATTTCGAAGCTGAGATGTCACAGCTACCTCCTTGGATTTTATTGATGTAGAATTTAGATGTAACCACTACAATCAGACATAAGATTAATTTTTTTTTTTTTTTGTTTTAAGAATCAACGAATTGAAATTTTATTTTATATAAAATAATTATTAAACTAAAATATTATATTAAGATATTATATCAAACGTAAATAATTGAAGAAAACTACTAACATTAATAAAAAATGTACACTTTTAAGTTAAATAATGTACCTTAAAATTTTATAAATGAGATTAAAGCAAGTATTTGAACTAAAGCATCTGTAATGAAGATAAAATCTATGCCTTATCAGGGAAAAATAAAAATCAGTGTACATGACACTTCTTACATAAGGTATATGAATTCTCTTTAAGCATAACTACAATTCAAAGAAAGTGGATAGAAAGCCTCCAAAATAATCTAAATGCAATCTATGACTTGCTCATACATTTAGACCAATGCATTTGCTGAATCAGTAGGTATAAATCCTAGACCCATATCAGAAACAGAGGAATGCCTTTTATGATTGTTTAGCTATACGCATGGGCTTTGTGATGAAACTTTATCAAGATAAAAATATCAAAAGCATTTGCCATACCGTTTTTTAGTTTATTAAAACCTTTTAAAAGGTAAATGCGACACTTTTGAAATTAATAGTCAACTTTCTAATCATTGCTCTGAGACCCTTGCTCCAACATGCTTGGCCGTTGTGGCTCCCTGTATAAAGTAATGTAAATATCAACAAAATATATACATATTAATTATTTTGTAAAAACAAACAAAGTATATATCTCTAAATCCAATTCTGACACTCATATTAAAACTGAACCAGACAACTTGATACATACAGCTATTATTAGTTTAGATAACACAACAGACTATCAACTGCAATAAATAAAATAAAATAAATGTGTGTATGTGTGTTTTCTGAAAAATTACACAAAGCAAGGTCTTAATTACGTGTAAAGTATATATTCAACAGCAGAGTAAAACTGTAAAATAGGATTTACATTGAATATAATCCAGAATGGTTTAATTCACCTGAATTCAAATTTTATAACTACTACATCAGACCACGTTCCCAAAACATGAATTTATAAATGAAAATTAATGAATTTACTGATTTTTATTTTTGTTTTAAATTTAATAACCCAACATTTTTCTCTGTTCATTAATGCAGACTACAAAAAAAAGAAATAATAATAATAAAATAAAATACTGAAGACAACCAATATAGGATGGTAGCATGTGCTTAATATGTGAGGTAACATGATTTGATGTTGGATAGTAACAAAAGAACATGAAATTTTCTAGTAGCATTGTATATTTTTCTGGTCTCACCAGAAACTACTTTATAGCATAACTAACAGAATAATCCCACATCATGGTGTGAAATGTTTATTGATTAAATTAAGACAAATCTCCAATTTCCTAGAAAACTCTCATCTCCTTAATCCGTTCCAATCTGGGTTCCGACCTGGTTGTTCAACTCAGACAGCCTTAACAAAAATTACTAATGACATACATACTGCTCTTGACGAACGAAAAGTAACTGTCCTTATCCTTCTAGATTTTACCAAAGCCTTTGACACCCTAGACCATTCTATTCTCCTCACGAAACTAAAAGCCCTATCTTTTTCCTCAAGCTCTCTCCTCTGGTTTCATTCCTTCCTCTATAGTAGAACTCAAATAGTATCCATACCAAACCAGCCACTTTCCTCTTCCCTTTCATTGACATCAGGGGTAGCCCAAGGTTCCAGTGTCTCTCCTACTCTTTTTTGTGCCTACATAAATGATCTACCAAATTCCATTCACCAATGTTCCTACCATCTATACGCGGATGATTTCCAGATATATCTATCCTTCCATCCCTCTGATTTAATTAAATCATTCTCCCTTATCCAAGAAGACCTTAATAGCATTTGCAAGTGGGCCTCTGATAACAAATTAAAATTAAATGTAGAAAAAACGCAGGCTATTATCATAGGTTCTAATACCCATCTGAGATCCCTTCCCCACCTCCCGATCCTGTCTATGAACTCCCAACCTATTCAATTCCACCCCACAGTCAAAAAAACTTGGTATTACCTTTGACCAAACCCTTTCATGGAAACCTCATATCTCCCAAATTTCTAGACGGGTTATATCCATCCTTAAGCTATTCCATTCTTCCCAGGACTCCCTTCCGAAACCTACTCGTCAACTCTTGGTTTCTTCCCTTATCCTACCCCATTTTGACTACAGCTGTGTTGCATATGGTGGCTTGACGGCGGAACTCGAGAGTAAAATAAGGAGACTAATGAACTGTTTCGTTAGGTTTATCTTTAGGGTTCCAAAAGCCTCCCACACATCACATCTACAGAGTTAAAATGGCTTTATCCTTCATCCCGCATAAATTACTTCCTAGCCTCCTTCCTCTATCAAACCATCAATTCTCGGAATCCCTCCTACATCTATAACATCTTCCAGTTCAGATCCTCGGTCTCCTCCCGCACTACAAGATCTCGCTCCTCTGACCTGTATATTTCTTCCCATAAGAGTACATCATTTGACCACTCCTTCATTTCCCGTGCTACTTCCTTGTGGAATTCACTACCCTGTAATATCCGTAATGCTCCATCTCTGTCCACATTTAAATCCCTTCTCTTTCAATACCTCCTTTCCCTCCAGAATGATACTGACTAGCAAAACTTCACTAAAAAAAAAAAAGAAGTGCATTCAGTAGATGTAAATAGGTTTTTATTTTTTCTCCTGCAATTATTGGATTTTTGTAATTTTTATTTCTATTTTTGTTCTTTATTTGTAAAATTGTAAATAGTTAACCAGATTGTTAATTTATTTTATTTCATCTTATGAAAGCTAGACTCATTGTATTTATTTATGTACATTATATTATTCTTAGGGGACATCGTCCCAGAATAAAGTTTATTTTCTATTTCTATTCTATTCTATTCTATATTCAGAAACTTACTAAGCATAATCACAAGAAATATGTCACAGATGATATAAGTATGGTCTTTTGATTAATTCAATATTAAAAATAAAATATTGGCAATTTTTATGCAACTACTTCTAGTAAAAATTTGCATAGTCAATGTCGTACTATGACCTAAATCATTTGCTTGCTTCTTGTATAACTGCCTGCCCATGCAACAATTTCAAAATCCTCTGAAACTTGGAGCAGATATAAGGCTCATAGCTTCAGCTGTTATACTGCCCTCCTGAGTGTTGCCCTGAGGACCTTTTTCATACGTCCTCCTTGAAATCAGTCTTTAACCAGTTATAAACAATCTTCTGAAAGATTTTTTTTTAAATGAATGTTATGTCCTATGAATAGTTTGTCATTATCATTCATTTTTGTTAATTTCTTTATTTACTTGGGATAACAATGATGAATGTTTTTAAATGCAATTTGCTTCAAGTTAGTTGAATTTTATCAAAGTTTTAATCAGAGGTTAGTTATATAAAACTGATTTTTAATCAATTAAATATTAAGTTATCATTTTTATTAATAATAAATTTATTTCAATTAATATCATCAAAAAATCTATAATTGCTTTGATATCATTTTTAGTTTCTTACCTCATATATATCCAGCTGAATTTCTTCTTAAAGAGAATTAATATTGGTTTAACATCACAATTTCTTACATAATACAGTTTCAAAGTAGGATGATTTTTTTTTAAATATGTATAGTTAGACTGTAATAAATATATTAGGCCATAAATGTGATACAATATCAGAATAATATTTATTATTCTTTTCGATGTCAATCTAAAACAAAAAGAATCAATTTTTAACATAAAACATACAGATTTCACCAAACTCTATCATCTTGCTGTATTTAAATAAACTTCTTATTGTAAAATAAAACATTAATCAATATTTTGGTTCAGCTAGTTGAACAAACGTTATAAATATAAATAATTTACTACAAATGAATTTTTTTTTACTAGGAGTTATTCTTGGAATGTGTTTCCTTAATTCACAATAAACAGTTTCTATAATAATTTCATATATTGAAAGCGAAAAAAAAAAATCATAGCTGGTAAAAATTAGCCCAGTTGATTTTAGATTTCGACCTAATAATTCTGTGAATATGTTATCTTAGAATAAAAGAGAAGTTAAAACATAAACTTGTTAAGTATATCTATCAGGTGTAAGGGGGCAGGAACACCAATGCAACCATGTAATAGAGTGTGTGTAGCTGTCTGAAAAGCTGATGCCCAAATCATTATAGTTGATTTATGATAGGAAATGAGCAGGAATATATACTAATAACTGGTACCCCCTTGATGCACAGAAATGGTAATGGCATGATCGCCCTGACCTTAATAACAATCTATTCCCTTTAAATAAGAGTACTCCTTACTAAAATCATTCTAACGATGGTATGACCAATGACCTAATAGGCAATATTATATTGACCCTACAAGATGTGAGAGTATTCTTGAGGGAAAAAGTATATTTTATTTATATGCATTATCCAGTGTAAAAATTACCTTAGTAAAAATCCTAAGGTAATAAAACAAAGAAGGAAATGGTTTACAAAAGAGAATGTTGAAAGACCTCTAAGTGAAAAAAATGTTTAAACACTACATTAAAGCCATAAAATCAACAATAGATGGCTATAAGGAGGCAATAAAAGAATTATTAAATGGAGTTCTTGGTCAAAAACTAAGAGCACATGTACCAATGAAATGTACCATTATTTTATTTGGAGTGTTGAGATACTACAGACATAAAGAATGTGTCATATAGATCTACGATTCAGAGAAGGCATTCCAAAGTATTGGTCAAATATTATTGAATTAGTAGAGAGAAGTGTCAATTACTGATAGGAAGATGAATTCCTTGGAATATAAACACC
This sequence comes from Euschistus heros, assembly GCA_003667255.2. Lineage (NCBI taxonomy): Eukaryota > Metazoa > Arthropoda > Insecta > Hemiptera > Pentatomidae > Euschistus > Euschistus heros. The sequence continues at coordinate 1,861,500 of RCWM02000112.1, read as the reverse complement.
AGTAGCAAAGATGGTGAATAAAGGAAAAACTACATACATGAGTTCTGTGCCTCATCGAGGAGCTCAAGTACCTTCTTGTGATAGAGATTTGGGACACCACCAATGACATGGAATTGAAGAATCTAAACCAATATATAGTAAGTGAAGTTTTGCGAGAAACTAGATATCATAAGAATTATTAAGGTGAAATTTCTCAGATGGGCTGATCATTCATCTAAAATGGCATCATATCAAATAACTCTTCAGTTCCTAGATGAAAAAATAAATGCAACCAAAATAGAACGATGTCTCTGATTGAGGTGGCTAAATGGAGTGGACAGGGATTCAAGATCTATCTTGAAAATCCACTATTGGAAGATAACCACAGCCAATAGAGTGGAATGGTGTACCATATAGTAAAGCCAAAAATTGTAGAGCTATTAAAAAAAAATATGAATCCAATTCATCTGCCTTAAATTGGTTTTATATAGAAAAAAATTATTATTAATAAAGTTTTAACCTTATATATTCTATTATGTATTATACCACATAATTTAGGTGTTAAAAATGTTTACCTCAATAATATGGAAATATGATAAACTAATCACCAAAGTAAAGATAATAAATACAATTTATAAATAATGACAAAAGTAAAGAATTTAAAATTGTGATATTATTAATATTGAATGGTGTTTTGAACAATTATTGAGTAAAAACCTGACAGCATAATCACCAGTTTTCTCCATACAAGACACATACAACCAATGAATCTTAGAACCTCGATCACACTGATTTCAAATAAAAACTATGAGAGTTAGATAAATGTAGATACATCCATTCCTCAATTTTAGCACTTCATTCTGTGATATCACTCCTTCTCCAGGTACCTTATTGATAAATGCTACCATATATTCTTATTAGCACCTTCCTCTCTAATCTAATTAGGAATTCTTTATGGGATTTAGTCATTACAATACGAAGATTATTATTAAATAAATAAATGCTTAGGAATAACTATCAACAACAAAGGAAACAAAACCATTGACTATAAATAGTTCATAAAGCAGCCATAATTCTCAATACTACAATACTGACCTATGGATTACATGGGACAATGATTTTCATCTTAATATGAAAAAAGGTTAAAAAAAATTAAGAAACTGAGGAAGATAGCGGGTATAGATCTATTTTATTTAACAAAGTCTTGTATGGGCAAGTAACTCAAACTTCTAAAAATGTAAAAGAAACTACTGATATTACAGAGAGAAGAATATTAATTAAATCCATTGCATACTTCTTATGCTATACACAATTTAAACATCCTGGTTAACAACTCAAAACAGACAATGAAATATATTCTAAAAATTGTAAAGCCTGGAAAGAAAAAGGAATTGCAGTACAATGCAAATTTAAACTATGTATACTATATCAGTATAATGTAGAAACAATTTTATAGATATCACAGCAATACTTAAAGAAACAGAAAAAAGTAGCCAAGTAAGATGTTAACTAGCAATAAGACAACATTACAGATAGGTGCCAACAAATTGAAAACAACCAACAGACATAAGATAACAGAAAATACAATATTAAAATAAAAAAATATAATAGTACAATTCAAATAGATAAAAGTTCACACCAGTTAAGAAGCAGATAGAAAAAGATTTTGACAAATTAGTATATGAAGACAATAAACTAAATCCTATTTCGACATCATAAGCCGTTGTTATTCAAACAGATACACAAAACTATTACCAAACGTTTACAATTTATTTCTCAAACAATCTTAGTCATTGAATATTAAGGAAATTACAAATAATAATAGCAATAAAAGATAAAGAAAAAATGTAAAATAAGGTATATAATCCAGTATTTTGTAATTATTGGAGAGATCCAACACAATGCTTCAAGGCTATTAAATACCATTTCATTATTAACTACTCAACAATTTTATAATGTTAGCATCATTAAAAAGGATTTTAAGAAAACAATATCACACAAAAAGTAGATTAGAGAAACGGATAAAAAAACTGAGGAAAAAAGAGGTGACAATATTGAAATTGGAAAGCTGAATCAGTTAAATTAATTGGATTGATCTAAGGTAACTGTAACATAAGTTTACAGAGCTTCAATAGTTGATATTTTATACAAAAAACGTGAATAATAAGGTTCAGGGTTGGTTATTTTAATTTAAAATTTTATGGTAATATGCCAAGGTATTCTACTTAGCTATGCTGCCACCTGTTTTAGTTGGATAAAAACTAAATCTTAGTTTTTAGGAAGTTATAATGGTGAAGTCTTGTGTGGCCTGAGCAGCTGGTTTCTGGTAAGCCATTTCATTAGTGTGGTAGGTCAAGTTAAATAAGTTTTTAGTTGGTTTATTTATATTCATTATTGTTATGTGAGTTGAATATTATTATGATGTGCACTAAGTTCACGAAAATCATTCGCTATCCTTTTCAGAACATTTGTACAATGTTTTAAGCCTTAAATGCTGGTATCAACTATTAGGACAAAAATTAATTTTTAATCTCAATAGTTGGCATCGATGTCCACTATTGGTGTGCTAAATAATCATCAAACTGATAGCATAAAATAATTTACATGAATTGGAAAATATTTAGGTTTAATATCTGTCTTAGAATAACTGATATAGCTTAATCCTAACCAACTGTTAACAGAGGGTGTCAATTACCCATTCAAATGTGTCAACTAGTGGAATATTCTGTTTGTATTGTTGACACCTGAGCCTGAGTTTTATAGCACCTAATTTTAGGGATTTTTTTTTTTACCCTGGTCTTATCTGAATACCCATTATCCAATTCTGCAATGAACATGGGATACAATTAGTCGTCCTCTATCCAAATGCTACACAACTTATGCAACCAGTGTATATAGCCTTCTTTGAACATCGGAGGTTCATCATTAGATTTGAAAATTGTGAAAACCTAACACAAAAATGACACTTCTGCTCATTATTTTACTATTATCTATTTAAGCCCATCTTGGAGCTCTTATGACCAGTTCCTTTGGATGCTTTCTTTTGTTCCCAATACTTCCTGAGACAAGCCAATAGTTTTTCCTTTTTCTCTTCCATCATAGGTTTTTGACTGGTTTTAATTTTGGGTAGTGGGGACCAAGATTTCACCATGCCTCTGAATTTTGACCGATCCAAAACATCAAGGTCAGAAATTCCAGCAGAATTTAGGTCTTTTTGCACTTCATTAAGCCACAGACTTCGAGTCTTGTAGCTTTTAATTACCTGTTGTTTTCCATTCTCAGGAGGTGTCCATAGTATTCCAGCCACCTACGTCACATACTAGTGTTGGCTGTTTCCAATTGTCAGTACAATTCTTGATTCGCCTTCAGTCTGTAGGATACATCTGGAAGAACTCTTGGTCATTGAATTTTCCTGAGGATAGGTCTTTTGACTTTTTCGAGATCATCCAAGGGGCCTTTCTTGTTCATTACTAAGGTTTCTGCAGCATCTAAGAACTGAGGTCTTACTACAGTTTTGTAATGATGGATTTTGGCGTTCTTCGAAATGCACCTTTTATTCTATCGATTTCACGATAGCTGGTAGGCTGAGTTAAGTTTGGTACATCTTCCTAATATAGAGGTACCGTCTCTACCATTGGGATGGACCCATTCACCGAGATACCAGAATCGGTTGACTCTCCCTATTCTTCCATAAGTGGTTATAGGGGCTTTTCCAGGTTGTCGACTCTCAATGTCGTAAATTTTGTAGTACAATATCTGAAATCCTGCCTTTACAGCTGACTCTTGTAGAGTTTGGACAGCAACGGCAGCATCCTTAGAGTCATTGCTTAAGATCGCGATGTCGTCTATGAAGGCCAGACTCCTGATTTCAATTTTATGGGTCCCGGCGCCTATGGTTATAGGCTTAATCCCAAGATTTTTCAGGTTGAGCTCCCAGATCTTCATGACTTTGTCTAGCATCATGTTGAACAGAATTGGCGAGAGACCATCTACGTGCCGCACTCCTGCAGTGTTGATCCTGAAACTCTATGACAGTTCTCCTCTGAACTTCCGAGTTCGGTCTGTTCGATGAGGGTTCGTGTGTTGTAATCCACACCTCGTTCTTATAACACTGAAAAGAGTGTCTGATGGTTGATCGAGTCGTAGGCTTTCTTGAAGTCAACGAATACCACAGTGACATTCGCGCTCAAAGAAGAGATACAGCCACCAATCATTATCCCAAGCTTCATAAACATGAATATTCTGTTACGACATCATCCTTTCAAATCTGCACTCTTTTGGCAAAAGACAATTGAAAAAAAAATAAAATAATAAGAAACCAGGAGAGGAAAACACAGATTTTGTGGTGTCAAAGACATTGATTACACACTACGAAACTAAAGAGAGAAAGAACAGGAGACTGAAGATATTAAAAACAAATACAGAAGAGCAAGAAAGACTTAAATCGAAAGTCGTACTACAGCTGAAAAAAAACAACAAAAGGAAAAACAGAAAAGAAAACAATCGAGCAGAAAGCTTGAATAGAGAGATTGTACATAAAAAAAAAAATAAATAAAAAAAATAAATAAAATAAAAAATAAATAAATGAAAAAAAAAAAAAAAAAAAAAAAAAAAAGCAACCAAGTTTATCATTGGAAGGAGAAAAGGGATGGGTGTTAATATATGATAAAAGATCGAGTAAAATCAACACTTGGAGATGGAAAGAACGGTCACCGAACCTAAGAAATGCTTACTTATTAAAGATATTCCTGCAGTAGTAGACGAAACAATACTGGTCCAATCAGAGATATGTAATCAGATAAATTTAGATCTCCAAGAGCAGGAGCAAAAAAATATGAGTGATTATCAAGGAACATTTCTTTAAGAGGAGGAACAAGGAATGGTCAGTGTTAATGAGGGAAAATTTATAATTACTGAATTTTTAAGGAAAAGATGTAAGTGTAACAAAAGTCTGGTGCAAGTTACCAAATTTGGTAGTAAATTAGAGATACAGATTTTACATTTACACCAATACAATCAGATGTAAACAATTTTCGCTTACAAGGGGAGGACACACTCAGTCTCTCACGGATCTTGTTGGAAATTTTTTTGGAGGTTCCTGGTCAAAAAATATTAGACACGTATTTTGCCATTCCGACCAATGGGCCCTAGAAGCCGAGAAAAAAAAAAAAAATAGCATTAAACTAATTTATTTTTTATCCCGAGTTTAAAAAATGATATCGACATGTTTCTTGCACCAAGATTTTCAGTTTTGATTGCGAGTTAAAGGAAAAATACAGTCCCTCCATAGATTTTGGTTTAGGTTAATTAAATTCTAAAAAAAATGATTAGTTTTTCAAGCAAACTACCTCTATAGATTTGTTCACACAAAAATTGAGGTCAGATTCTAATTCAGCACCCTCAAAAACATTAAAAAACGGTTATTCAACAAAATCAAAAAATATCATTTTTTTAACCCTCTTCCAGGAAAATGAAATTTTAAAAACGAATATTGGTTACATACCTTTAAATCGTCATTACTTTGTCATGCAATTCACTGGTTGGTATCGCTGGAAAGAGGAGGGTCTCAGCTTTCTTTTGGTGCATATAAATGTAAAATTCGATGAACAAAAACCTATTAAAAAAGTTGGAAAATCCGAAAAACATTTTGATTTTTAACTTGAGTTTGAAACCAGATAGGGTGATGAAACCAAATACATTTCAAGCGTATTACCACCCTATATTTTGTGTAAAAAAATAAAGTTGATATGTTAAACCGTCTAAGCGTAATTCATGTTTTTATCAATTTAAACAAAAGTTGCCTACCATTTGCATTTGGTCGGGCAAACTTTGAAGCTTACAAACTTTTATTTTTCTATTTGGATGAAATTTCGTATTTAAGGGTTCTCTTGACTGCTGAATTCGAATCCGATATCGGTTCTTGTGAAAAAATTATATTGAATATACTTCACTTGAAAAATTTAGCTTTTACACTGTAAAATGTGATAGAAAATTCTTTTAGCCCTAGAATTCCATCTCAGCACCCTCAAAACTCAGGAAACGTATGTATATATATAGATATCAATAAAAAAAAAAAATAAAAAAAATATATATAAATATATACTAATTGGGAGAAATAATTTTTTACTTTAATTATTATTAAAATAATTATAATTATTAATTATTTATTGTAATGATAACTTATTACAAATTAATATTTACATTATATACAGACAGAACCACATATTAGATTTGATTGTTAAGTATTTACAATTTTTATTTTATTCTTCAAACCCAGAACACATCTCTAACCCGTTTTGTAATCTTTGTTTACTGGGTTCTAATAACTGAAGCTTATTACATTACAATTTCATTTTCATTATATTCAACAAAATCCTGTCAGCAACGGAAGTGAGGCAGTTATTGCTATAATGTTTTTATGTCAACTATCACAATCATATTTTAACATGTTCAACTGCAAAATAAAATAAAAATTGTAAATACTTAATCAAATCTAATATGAGGTTCTGTCTGTATATAATGTAAATATTAATTTGTAATAAGTTATCATTACAATAAATAATTAATAATTATAATTATTTTAATAATAATTAAAGTAACAAATTATTTCTCCAAATTAGTTTATATATATATATATTTTTTTTTTTTTTTATTGATATCTATATATATATATATATACATACATACGTTTCCTGAGTTTTGAGGGTGCTGAGATGGAATTCTAGGGCTAAAAGAATTTTCTATCACATTTTACAGTGTAAAAGCTAAAATTTTTCAAGTGAAGTATATTCAATATAATTTTTTTTCACAAGAACCGATATCGGATTCGAATTCAGCAGTCAAGAGAACCCTTAAATACGAAATTTCATCCAAATAGAAAAATAAAAGTTTTTAAGCTTCAAAGTTTGTCCAACCAAATGCAAATGGTAGGCAACTTTTGTTTAAATTGATAAAAACATGAATTACGCTTAGACGGTTTAACATATCAACTTTATTTTTTTACACAAAATATAGGGTGGTAATACGCTTGAAATGTATTTGGTTTCATCACCCTATCTGGTTTCAAACTCAAGTTAAAAATCAAAATGTTTTTCGGATTTTCCAACTTTTTTAATAGGTTTTTGTTCATCGAATTTTACATGTATATACATCAAAAGAAAGCTGAGACCCTCCTCTTTCCAGCGATACCAACCAGTGAATTGCATGACAAAGTAATGACGATTTAAAGGTATGTAACCAATAATCGGTTTTAAAATTTCATTTTCCTGGAAGAGGGTGAAAAAAATGATATTTTTTGATTTTGTTGAATAACCGTTTTTTAATGTTTTTGAGAGTGCTGAATTAGAATCTGACCTCAATTTTTGTGTGAACAAATCTATAGAGGTAGTTTGCTTGAAAAACTAATCATTTTTTTAGAATTTAATTAACCTAAACCAAAATCTATGGAGGGACTGTATTTTTCCTTTAACTCGCAATCTGAAAATCTTGGTGCAAGAATCATGTCGATATCATTTTTTAAACTGGAGATAAAAAATAAATTAGTTTAATGCTATTTTGTTTTTTTTTCTCGGCTTCTAGGGCCCATTGGTCGGAATGGCAAAATACGTGTCTAATATTTTTTGACCAGGAACCTCCAAAAAAATTGCCAACAAGATTGGCCCAGTAACAGTACACCATTACCTAAGTAATGAACACAAGACCCTTCATGGGTTGTAGTGGTATTGGTTAAAAATAATTGGTTTAAGGATGCTTATAGTTAAATGTTTAGATATCAAGTTCAACATGCATTTTCTCATGTTTCCATTCTGATAGTTTTTAAACAACCATTACTCATATAATAAATGTTCAGGAATTCAACTGAACCATTCAAGTTGTCAAGTAAATTGAATACTTTTATGAAAATTATTAAGACTATTGTAAAAGTTGGTAATATCATTCTGCTCTAATATGTTCTAAATATTTCTTAACTAACTTATCAACTAGTTCAGTAATATTCCACTAAGAAACATACAAAACTTCACCTTTAGGCATCTCTTTAAATTTTCTATAAAATCTGTAAAATTTGGGAAAAAAACAAAACATTTTTACATATCAATGTCAAACTTTCAATAGTTCATAAATTTTAATATATGTATGAAGCCAATTTGTTCCCATTTACCAGATACATTCTTAATGTTAGAGGTATTGAGGTAAATAATGAAAGTAGGTCAGAACTAATTGATCCCTCATCATCCTCAATGCTATTTAAAACCGTTTTATCTCTAGTTCAAAATATTTTTTTTACATCATACCGGTAATTAAAATTCATATCATCTAAGAAAAGCTTTAAAAAATTACTTAATTTGGCAGGGGCTACCTGGGGTTGGGGCGGATCGGTCCCGCTTGGCGGGGAATGCGACACGGCTGCTTGGGCTAGTTTTGCTCCAAACATCATGGGGATGTGGACTTTTCCATATAGAATAAATGTAAATAGTTTTTATCTACATTCCACAAATTAGCTTTGTATATATTAAAAAATTAATAAAAAATGTATATATACACAGATAAGCAAGCCGTGGCGTTTTTCCTTCTCGGCGGGTGCGGCTCGCCTCTCCTCGTGCCTCTATCCGCAGCACCCATTCCGGGCCAAATTATATATAGAATTAATAAAAATTATGCAGGCATTGATGACCTTAGGGTTTTATGCCTATAAGCCCAAACAAATTACTTAATTTGCATTTTGGTCCTTTTACATTATTAGCTTAAACTAAACCATCTAATCTTGGATACTGGGAAGCATCAGTAGTTAATTTTGTTTTAGTATTTAATAACATAATTTATAAAAATTTTACAACATCGGTTTGTTGTTACTCAATTTACCTCAATATTTATTCTCATATGAGGATACTTTTCTAAACCTGTTAATAACAAAGAAGAAGTCTACCATTTCTCAATGAATATATTTTTTAAATAATAATTTAAATTGCAATTGTTTATATCAGTAGTATAACAAAAGCTATGTGGATGATGAGTGAAAATAGAAGACAATTAATTAATATCCATGATATACCAAGAGGTACTTTCTCTATTCTACTTATTCATGATCTCATATTTTCTAGTCCCTATGATGACTAAATGTTGACAACTTAGTTATTAACGGAGATTTAAGCATTGTGATGGAATTATCTCAGAATAAATTCCAATTAAACTAAACAATTATATTAAATCTTCCTCAACATTCAGAGACAAAAACAGCTTGGGAAATGCATTGGATAGAGAATGTAAATCAATATCACTTCTTCATAGACTGCAAGCAAGCATATAATAGCTTAGAAAGCAATGGGGTATATAAAAACGTAAAGACCTTAAGATGCTCCAAAAAACATAATTAGCATAACAACACATTAACACAATTACTCAAAACAATGTCAGAAACAATTTACTTGAGAAAATATTGCATAATCATTATATCCCTGAGTTTCAAGAAACGTATAAGGCAGTGAGGCATAGACACTCCACTAAGCAACAAGAGAAGTTTTGTGAGCATGTGGGAGAGAAAGGTTCAAAGAAAAATATATGGCATAATCTAAAAAACAAATAATTTTTGAATAAAAGTATTTTGAAGCTTGTAAAATCAGATTTGTATCAAAAAGTGAAGAAAAGAATGGTTGAGTTCATGGACTATAGGGCGAGCAGTTAAGGGTAATTCCCATTACTTGCCAATTTCAAGAATCAAACTATTAAAAATTGAATTTGATTAAAAGATGTTATAATTTATTAAAGACAATGTCCTGATGATTTTGAATGGTGGGGCAAAATGAATCATATTCTTTCCTCATAATTTTAAATGAAAAAACTTGTTTAAATTAATTTAAATATTTCGGAAAACTTAATCACAATAGTAAAGATTGAGTTAAAAATCACTAGGTAATTCATTTGAAACATTGTTACCAAACTTTTCTAAAATTATGAATGAGAGAACATACGAGGGTGAATCAAATATAAAGGGTAATTTTCAAAATTATATTTATTGAATAATATTATACAGAAACTATACCTTCAACATTTTCCAATGTAGTCTCCTGCATTATCTACACACTTCTGCCACCGATTTGGAAGCTTGAATATTCCCTGTTCATAAAAAGACTGAGGGCGAGTTTTTAATCATTCGCGCACGTGCTTTTCGACGTCTTCATTGTTTTCAAATCGTTTTCCTCCAAGTGATTCTTTCAGGGGCGCAAACAAAAAATAGTCACCATTACACCCCCGAATCGAAAATGGTAAGTAAGGAGTGGCGAAGGAAGGATGAAGGCTGCCCAGTGAAAGCCAAAACTCGTCTCTCAGCCGGAAAAGTTCTTGCAACAATTTATTTTGACTTAAGGGGAGTTCTACTCATTGATTTTCTTCACGATCAACGAACAGTGAATGCGGCTTACTACTGCCAGGTGCTACAGTCAGCAAAAACCAGTTACCGGAACAAAAGACGAGGTGTGCCCATTAGAGATGTCATCCTTCTCCATGACAACGCAAGACCTCACACCGCATTGTTGACAAGGGATAAATTGGAAGAAATGGGCTGGGAAACTCTCAAACACCCTCCTTACAGTCCAGACCTGTCCCCTTGTGACTATTTTTTGTTTGCGCCCCTGAAAGAATCACTTGGAGGAAAACGATTTGAAAACAATGAAGACGTCGAAAAGCACGTGCGCGAATGGTTAAAAACTCGCCCTCAGTCTTTTTATGAACAGGGAATATTCAAGCTTCCAAATCGGTGGCAGAAGTGTGTAGATAATGCAGGAGACTACATTGAAAAATGTTGAAGGTATAGTTTCTGTATAATATTATTCAATAAATATAATTTTGAAAATTACCGTTTATATTTGATTCACCCTCGTATCAAAAAAAGGTTAAGTTATGAACAAAGCATAAAAAAAAAACTTTACATTCAAAATATAGATTTTTCTTAACTTTTGCATTATATAGATATTGCACCTTTTTAGACCTGGGAAACAATCAGACTTTATTCATTATTTCATTCTCAGGCATTACTTATCATAAATCTGATGTACAGCTAGGTACCTATGATATAACATCACAAGGACTTTGTTAACTTAAATTTACAAAAATGTAATACTATCGCTAAAATGATTTAAGTTATGGCTCTAACATTATTTAGGTCATGATACTGACAATTTAGGTCAAGATAGAACACAATTTTATCCAATACAAAAAAATGGGTCCTTTTTGTTAACTCTGACAAGGGGTTTTTAAACTAAGAAAACTTTTATTTGTTTTATGTTCGACAAGGAAAGCATATCAAAGCTCAAAGCATCTTAAGAAAAGGCTTGGTTTTCAAGATATGAATTTTCTTTTGTTTTTAATAATAGGGCGTATAAAAAAAAAATTACCGTTTTATCAAATTCCAGAGTTCAAAAGTCTGTAAATATCTTAATACTATTTATTATTTACCAATACTTAATAATCCCTTAAGAGCATTCTCTAAGCTTGTTTCTAATACTGGACTTTTTTTAAAAAAAACCTCAGTTCAGTTATATATTTCAAAGAAGAAACATGACAGTGTCCTACCAAATTCTCGTAATTTTAAGACCTTACTGGAAAAAAAATTTCACAGCCGCTGAAGCAACTCGTGAAATTATTAAATATAGAGGGGAAGGTGTCCTTGAAGAGTGCACTGCACGGCATTGGTTTGAAAAATTTAGAAGTGGAGATACGACATTGTAAAGGAAGAAGGGCTCCGGACGGCCATTAATGGATATTGATGAGGTCCTGAAGGAAGCTGTTGAGTCAAATCCATCCACAAGTACTCGCGAACTTGCCAGGGAGTGAGGTTTGTCGAAAGATACTGTTAGTCGCCATCTTCTCTCCATGGGGAAGGTGTAAAAGACTTGTAAACTGGTCCCTCATGACCTTACTCCTCAACAATCAGCAGTCGAACAAAAAAAAGTTTACAGAACTTCATGGGTTTGGACTCCTGCCTCATCTACCATATAGTCCAGACCTCGCACCTTCGGATTACTACTTGTTTCGATCCATGGCCCATTTTCTTTAAGGGAAAAAATTTGATAATTTTGCGGAAGTTCAAAATGCTGTCCAAGAGTTCTTTGACAGCCATCTCAAGGAATGGTATCAGCATGGCATCGAGCATTTGGCTAGCAGATCAGTAATGTCGGTAGATAACAATGGACTATACTTTGAGTATTAATTGTATTTTATATCAAAGAAATAATAATACAAATATTTGTTTCAAAAACGGTCTTTTTTTTTTTTTTTTATACGCCCCATTAATATACAACCTGACTTCTTAAAAATTAAAATTAGATATATTCACTTGTAACTAGCAACATTTCTTTAAAACTACCCAAAAATAGATTTGATTATAATATAGCTAAAACTAATTTCAAAAATTTGCTGAAGCCTTTGGACTTGATATTGACAAGTAATCTTAGAACAACCCTCAAACTTTTAGGGGTAGGTATTATCAGGTGACTATGACACATAATAATTTTTTAATATTTACTTATATTACGGATCTATAGAATATATTAGTAGAACCTTATGCTTTGGTATTATCTTTCAAATATAATCTTTTCCTTAATTTTTCTATTGGCTATGACCACTTGTAACTTGTCTCTCCCCTCCAGGAACCTTGGTGAATGCCAACATACATTTGATTTTTTGTATTTTACATTAATATAGTCTGTATATCAAATTGTTGTTGTTTTAAATGTTTTTGTGTTTTTAGAACTGAACATGAATGCCTAAAATTTGAAACCAATCTTCTAATAATCTAAACTTCATAGAAGTAGAAAAAAATTCATCAATTTCTAGTAGTATTTTTAAAAATTACTTAATGATTCCATTTGGAATAAGTATTTCTGAAAGCTGAAATTTGACTAAAATCCAACCAAAGTTTCAAAATTTGAATAAAAGAAGCTTTTTGAATATGTGAAAATGACTCGGTCATCTCAAAAGAGTTTAAACACATACGCTTAGTAACAGTCATTTTCATACACTACATCTCTATCCATTGCACTTTTTGCTTTTTCCTTTTCTATAAATTTATAGTTAATGTTATAAATGAACTAAAAGATCGAATAGGGAAAACTAAAACTCAACTAACAATGTTGAGTCAGAGAAGGAATTTATTTATTGAAGGGGATTAGTGAAATAATCCAAGTATCACAAGAAAACAGCCAACTGTTTGCAAACTCCAGAGACTACCAAAAAACTTGTGGAATCAATGCCAAAGCTGCTTCATGAGGTAATTAGAATGAGAGAATACCTAACAATATATTATATTTTAATTTTCCAAGTTAAAAAGAAGAATTATCAGACTGTATGAAAATGAAAGTTGTATAAATTGAAAGAACTATTATTTATTAATTATTTCTAGTACAATATGTAAATATAAATTTATTATTATGTGACATAAAATAAGTTTTTCTTAAATGTGAGTGTTTTTTTCCCCTAAAATAGAGACATAAATTTTGGAGTTATGGAGTTGAGACAAAAAAACATTATATACCTTGGTGTATGAATATGAATGTCACTAACTGTACAGCACATTTACACCCAGTTTGATCCAGTTAATAATCCAGATAATTAATAGCCAGAAATAAAAAAATAATCTACTATCTCTAGAATATTAGGGAAATATCAAAAGCTCTGAAGTGGGTGAAGATGCTCTCAAGAATTTAAAGCAATGAAAGAACTGGTTAGAACACTAAAGAAGTTGCCAAAAGGATAATATTACCCTCATATATCAAGGCTCATTTGTCTCATTAAGAAAAGACTTAGTCCATCAATTAATAAATAAATAAAATTAATAAATTAATGAAATCTCTTAATTACCTTTTTGTGATAGCCATAGGTTTTATTTCCATTAGTTACAAAAGAGCTTTGGCTGAAAAATAGTTCAAAATTATTTTCTGGAAATGAATTAATCTTTTTTTGTTCTTTTTTAAATAATACAGTACTCATTAAATACCCTTTTGGGGAAGAGTGAGAACTGATTCAGTTATAGGGGAAGAGCCTAAATCTTCTAATAATTTCCTAGATCTTGTAGGCATATCCGGAAGAAGAGGCATAGCATGAGGAGTGCTGAAATCAGTTACAGGGGAAAAATCTGTTAACCGTTCATAAACCCCCGAAGTATAATCATCCGTTCTAAAGGTGGATGCAATCCTGTCCATTGAACGATCTTCAGGTGTTCTATGATAAGCATAGTCAGATTCTCTTCCTATCAAATCATCAATGGACTTCAATACACTTGACATAGCATAATCACCAGACAGTGTCGGTGTGTTTCCCAAAGGAGCATATCCTATATAAAGAAAAAAATTATTTGAAATTTCTTCCTGAATTCATACACAGAAACTTTAAACAAAGTACCATGAATTATTAATCTCACCGTTTTATGCTATTAGAAATCATTATTTTTTTTTTTTTTAACTAACAATAATAGAAAATGCCAAAGTGAAAATTTAATTTTTATGAAGTAACAACAATCAAGAAATTATATTTTATTGCTAAAGAATTATTTTACTTAAAAATGAAAATAATTTATAGGTCTCAGTTATCAGCCAACAAATTTTAAATATACACTTCAGATATATAATGGCAAAAAACAACTTAAAACTATAATGCATGATTGATAGACATATAATTATAAATTACATAAGTGATGTAACAAAAAAATATATTTAGAAAATTGAATAAAATAAATGTAACTATTGAAAAATTTACATAACTACTAAATATTATTCTTTCTCTCCCACAGCACCCCTATGACAGAGCGATTTATTGATTTACATGCATAATATTTGCTCAGGGAGTATATTCCTAATCTATATATATTATAATTTATAAAGGATACATAAAATTTATATATTATGTATATAATTTACAAAGTGTATCAGTTTTTGAAAACCAAACTCTGGGAATCAATTGTACAGCTGAAAAGCTATAAAAAATGCTGAATAAAAACTTTTTGAAAAATTCTTGGGGAAATATTTTACATTTTATGTTCTATTTACTTTTAAGTAACTTTCTGATCCATAGTCCTAATAATTTCAAGCATACTGAGGCTAAAACAAATTCAATTCAATAACTATTTTTTTGTTGGGAAAAATAATTGGACAATCTTATTTTTAATATACAAAATCATTTAAAAAGTACCTCTGTTGATTCAACTACAGTAAGGTTTGATGCAAATTCAAAGAAATTGACTAAGCTAATGAAATATATTCGTTATTAATAAAGGTTGCATTTGCCAAAATTAATTTGTAAAGAAGTATACAGGAACTGCAAAGTCATGATTGTAGTAATTTATATTTAAATATCATTATTTTAGTCATAAAACAATATATACTTTTATTTTTAACAGTTGCTTGTATACTTTTTGTTCAGAAGACCTATTAGTTCAAAACCGAGAATACATTTTCATTCAAATAGTCATAATTTAAGGTGCTAACTTATTATTGCACTGCAACATATATTATATTGAATAAGCACCAACATAGAGACTTATAATACTATTCAATACAATTATTTTGATGAAATGATTGTTAAATTAGCCAAGAATAAAAATTATTTATTTATACAGATTATTCAAATACAATCCACCCAGATTCAATCTAATTTTGTCTCATAAAAATTTAATTTTTGTTTGGCTAAATAGAAAGATATGAAGCCTGGCCAAACTTAGTATAATATCCACTAATAAGTTAAAGCAAGTAAAGGGTTGCTATATTGATAAAATAAAAAAGTCTATGAGAGAATTTGAAACATAAAATAAATTATTAAGCCTCTCAAAATTAAAAAAAAAAAAATTAAAAATTAACCTTTTCATTATAAATAAACATCATTCCAATAAATTATATAAATCTTCAGAATATATTAACTAAATAGTTATTAGAACATAAGTTTAACAATGATTGTAATTAATAATTATTTCAATGTAAAGCTTTCACTGGTGAAGTTTTGAAGATAGTTAAATTATATATAGTTTCAATTGTGTACTGGTTATAATAATATAATTCCATAATTCATGTTTTAAAAAATCTATTTTTATTATTTATTTATTATTTTTTTTTAGAGTTCTTATTAAATAATTTTTAACAAATTTCTTTCTCCTCTATTCCACTGAATATTGGTCACTACCAAGCCATTATGTTTTATGTCCAGCATAGGTAGCCTCAGAAAAAATTGCTGAAAATTGGTCTAATAGAGATCTCTAATGAAAATAAGAGATTTTTATACATTAAAAAAATTGAAGGGTTCAAGAGTGCAATCCATAGGTGAATAAACTATATCATTCCTTAATATATTTTTTTTTTTAATTTAGAAGATTGTTGGTTTCAGCTTATGGAAACAATCTAAGAAAGGGGAAGAATGAAAATAAGTCTAGAAAAATGAATTCATAGGTATGTAGGTTCATAATATTTTTATCGGTAAGGTTAAAGATTAGGTACTAATGGGAAGTGGAAGGTAAGTTTCCCTAATTTGAGAGGAAAGGGCTTGGTAAGTCCTCAGAAGAACTGTGATATACTTTTACTTAAACACAACCTGTGGGAAACCTGACAAGAGGTGCCATATTATTATTTTACAGTTTTTGTGGCTGATAGTGAAATCAGAGCAGTGCTCTTGCTGTCTTATTTGCTTACCAAATATCAGGTAAATATTTTAGGAATAAATGGACTAGAAAATGTTCATCCAGCCTAACAAATGAAGTCTAAAGAACCAATTTTCATTCAAAAGAAAATTTCATGCCACCCATTCTTTGAATTCACTAAAAAAAACCAAAAGGTCTTTCCATCAACTCACTCCTCTTTAATTTCATTTATATTATTTAAAATAAAATTATCATAAGAATACCATCTGTTTAGAGTACCTAACTCAGCACTTTCTCTTAGACGTGCTAATCTTAGAAGTTCTTCATGCAGCCTTGCATTCTCCTCAATTTGCTGACGCCGTCGAGCAATCTCTGCTTTAATTTTAGCTTTCTTCTGTTCTCTACTTAATGTATCATCCTCTTCATCACTTCCATAAGGAGATGGCTGCCAAGAACGAGGCTTGTGATGTTTACCTACATCACGATGCCTAATGTCCAAGCTATCACTATATCTTCTCATATCATACCTAAAAACAAATTAACAAATGCATAAATGAAATACATATATGTTATTCATAGCATTAAATATTAATTAAAATTATGAATAAAGATTGGATATAACGTAATGAAAGGTTCTAAAATCAATATAAGGCCCTCACAATTATTTACAAGAAAGAAGTGAATGAAATTTGTATGCTGTTGAATAATAAACAAATCCATATCATTGTAAAAAGAAAACTCAAGTTCAAACCACCAATAATCATGGCAGAAACATCTAATTCACAAAAAAGTGTAAAATATCTGAGAATAGATTTCAAGCAATATATTCTGTATTTACTTAAATTACTATGTTTATATTGTTTATTTAATTACTTTGATAATGTTGTTTGTTTATTATGTTGTTTTTTTATTTTCTTAAATTATAATGTTTTATTCTACTTAATTTATTTACTTCAAATTGTTTATATTTTGTTTTGTATGTGTACTTATACAAATTAGAATACTTAAATTGTAAAATCAAAAAGTGCATAATATACATTATACGGAACACACATCAAATAAACATAGTATTTCTATAATGCTTATTAGAACCAGCAGTATATTATTTAACTTTTTTTATTTTACTTCCTAAAACTTTACAAACATCCATAAAAACAAATTTATAAAACCTCACCTCATTTGATCACTATTCATATGGTCTTTATCTAAAACACTGTTTATTGCTGTTTCTCTAAGTGCACCACCTGCTATGGCATAAGAGGCAAGATAAGGATGTGATGTATCCCACTCTGAAAGTTTTCCATCATCAATAGATTCGTATTCAAATGATTTATATGGTGGTCTAAGTGATGGATGTACTACTCCATAATAACCCTAAGTAATAAGAGTACAATTTATTTATTTTATGAAATTTAAACATGAAATTTGTATTGAATGTGTAGTTTATAGTTAGCAAAAAGAGGGTTCTTGAACTACTGAAAGATGAATACATTTTAAATGTAAATTATAATCTGTATATGCATGTGCGTATGTGCGTGTGTGTTTGTGTGCGTGTGTGCGTGCGTGTGTGCGTATGTGCGTGTGCGTGTGCGTGTGTGTGTGTAAATACATTACATTCTATCAATTCTCTGGTTAGCTGATCTATGGATTGTGAACAGGAAAGCTTAGTTTTTCTAATTCATATAAAAATTCATATAAGCTTGATGATTGTATTAAAAGTGAAATAACTAATAGGGAATCAACACACTACAGAATAAATTTTAAATAATCTATTTTTTTCATTTTATGGTATAACCATAAAAATATTGTTTATTAGATTTAAAAAATTTACATGGTTCATTCCTTTACAGGCATCCTACATGTAAAAGTTTTAATATATTACGTTATATAAATATTACAATAATTATATACAAAGAACTATAAAATGTTTAAAGTGTCATCATGAGTGTCAACAAATGAAAAAGAGTTAAAAATTGGCTGAAAATAATGAAACAAATAAAGCAGTTAGTTTGCAGACATGGTAACTATTTAATGAATAGCCGATATTAAGGGATTAACTTTGTAATGACCAGGAGGATTTTAAGAAATTAACCAAATTGTAGACAAGCATAAAATAGCCTGCCAGAAATTTAGATCTGATGAACAGACAACTAATATCTGGAATAGACAAATAAAGGAATAAATTTAGGGAAGTTAAAAAAAAAAAACAGGAAGATTTGGCTTTCTATGAGTTCTAAAGCCGTAGTATAAAATAAGGAACATAAATTCTATGATCGGAGTATGATAACTTAGTGGATAAGGTAATGGATTCCTACCTCTTCTTGGGCCTAGATTCAAGTCTGACAGTGGTCAAAATTTTTATTTTTTGTTATATAAGCCATGGATAGACATGGACATAACTGAACTCTTTGTTGAGTTTGATATTAAACCTATTCATATATATATAATACATACGTAAATCCTATTTTCCTACTCTAAACCTGAATAATCAACCTATTATCATTTGTTCATCTGTCAAAAACTTGGGAATCATTATCGACCCAAACCTTTCCTGGAAGCCTCATATTGCCCAAATAACCAGAAAATAAATAGGATCCATGAAACTATTTAATCATACTCGTCATTTCCTTTGCCAATCTACTCACAAACTCCTCGTTTCCTTTTTCATCTTTCCACAGTTTGATTGTGGCTGTGTGGTGTTTGAGGCCTCCCTCAGGGTCTCCGAGACAGGTTCCCATGTTTCACACTTTTACACAGCCTCAAAGTGGCTCTACCCATCCACCCATAGGCTACATTTCCTCGGTTTATTCCTTTACCATGTCATTTATAAACATCATTCATCCTACTCCTACTCATAATTCTAAATAACTAAGGTTACATTACTAATTATGGAAAGGACAGATGAAACAAAAGAAAATATATGAAGGATTAGTGCAGAAAATCAATGTTTCTTTGGTATTTGAAAGGCATATCATTTCATAGGCCTGGCGAAGACTGAGAAGTTATTTTATGAAACAGTTATTTCCCTGATAGTAAACTATGCATGTGAAGCTTTGATGGCTTACCAAGAAAATAAAGCACACTTCAGATAAAGGTTCTTAGGAAGGTTTTTTGGTCTTGTTTTTCTTTATGGTAATTGGAGGATTAAAATAGTGAATAAGTGATGGATCTTGACAAACAACTGCACATCTTAGCTGCGATTAAGAAAGACTAGATTAGGTGGCTGGACTAACTGGGATAGAAGGGAAAAAATACTTTAGAGCAAGAATTAAGCTCTTCAATAAGTTACTGTATGTGTTTCATGGTGGAAATTCAAACCATATGGCATGCCCTGGCTGAAATAGTAGGGTGATATGAAGTTGAATTTGGGTCAGCTGAGAGTCAGAGAATGGCAGACCGTGATGAAAAATCAGTATGAAGAGCCCTTGAAAGGTCATAGTGCTGAGAAACAATTATTATAACAAACATTGAAAACAATGAAACGGTAAAAATATGTCTTTCATGCAAACAACTTGCTATCAATGATATTGCTATAATAATAAATTTGATAGGGGAAAAATATCATACCCTATTGTAATGCCCTTCACTGCAATCTTTGAGAGGATTCATTTCTAAATGTATCTTTGGATCTGATAATTGTCTTCTATGAGTACGTAGTTTTCTAGATCTTCCAATTCCTGAATATGCGATTTTACGTTGAATGTCTAGCCTGTTAAGAATTTCCACAGGATATATATTAGGATTTTCTAAATGATAATAAGCAAGAAATAAGTAGTCAATGAACTAACCTGCTTTTTGGGTTTCTCAAGAGGTCTTTGTTACGACTTAACAGCCTCTCAGTTTCCCAGTCAATGTTGGACATTCTATTTAAAGTTCGTCTATCAGCCATAGACATTTTAACATCACTTCCTAAGTGTTCCTTGTATGCTTGTATAAATTGCTGCACATAATATTCAAAATCAATTTATGGTACTGTACAAGCTATCAATGTAGTAAGCTTTATAATATTTTATTTTATTAAGATAATAATATGAAGACAAAAATATCAAGCAAATCCCAACTAACTTTTATTTTATTTATTAACTTTTTCAAATACCTAATATTCATGACAATAAAAAACATATCTTTCATAATTAAAACAATTAAAATTGTATAAGGAAATCTTGTGTCAAATTCAATTATAACATAGACATATCTATAAAGGGACCCACACACTATCTACCTGATTGTCAACAGTGTTGAGGTTGTGGCCTACACTAGAATTTCAACCGTCAACCAGCCCAAAGACGCTCAACACCGTCTTCAACATTGCAAGTTGTCGACAAGGTTGACAACCACATTGATAGTTTGTGGGCCCCTTAATAGACATTTTTCTGGTTTAATTAATTTTTATAACTTTAAATGAACAAGTTAATCAGACATATGGTTATATTCACCAAGCTTTTTTGTTTTTTAAACGTTTTTAATAGCTGATCTGGTTAATTTAAAAAAAAATTTTATCCCTTATAATTGCCGAGGTAAACCAACCTTTTTTTATATATTATTCTTAATGAAACACCAAAATATAATTTTACTGCATAATTTGATAATGATCAGTTTCCTAAACACAAAAAAATAAAGGTTCTTAAAACCAAACAAACTTTACAAAATTAATTGTCAATTTATAAATGAAATATAAATAATTAAAACATAAATATTCTCATTTGAAATGATCTACTTTTTAAAATCTGTTTAAATGGATGGAATTGTTGAATAGATAGTTCAATTGATGGAGATCTTATATATTTATTCATTATAGATTTAATTAGAAATCAGTTATTTTAATAATTATTTATCAATCACCTATTATTCAGATTTATAAATGATCTCTATCACCTGTGATCAAATTCTCAGTCAACGTGGTCTCATCAATTGCCATTCAAACAGATTTAGTCTGCCAAACAACTGTTCCTTTTATGAAGCCAGTTTTATCATAAAGAAATTTTGTTTGGTTTGGTATGGCTTTAAGGAATAAAGTTTAATAAAGCTTTAAAGATAGTTGAGTTTATATTTTGGTTGTCACATATCATCTTATATAATCTGTTAATTAATTTTATTTATTTTGTTAATTAATTTTTCATGTGAGTAAAACAACTTTTGAATAATTATCTGCATATTAAAATTTGATTACTTTTATTCTTCTGTTAGGGCCTTCAATGCATTGAATTAATTTACTAAATGTATATGGTTTATATATATGCAAGTAGTATGCCAAAGGGCTTAGAACATGTTGATATGATAAACTCTCCTTTTGTAGGGTTACTATTAAGTAGAGGTGAATTGTGCCTACAATGCTCTCTACCATTCCGTTAAATTAATTAAATAAACTGGCTCATTGTCATTTTTATTATCTTAAGCTGTAAACCTATTCTAACGTATGAACTGGTTGGTAAGCATGAGCTAGAAAAGCTCATATCCAAAGGCACTGAGCCGATGTTTCTCCTCCCTTTTAATTTAAGTCCTAAAAACAATTTTTCCTTTAAAAAAACCAAACCTCATTTGGTGTAAAATTTTTATTTGGAAAAACAGAACAAGGTGAATGAATTACTTTCAATTATATTAGGAGCTAATTTTTACCATGGGAATAGTTCTTTATCTAGTTTTTGAAAATGTAAAATTTATTTATGTAAGGGGTGGTTTCGGTACTTTAAGTGACAAAGTCTTGATGGATGGAAAAATACCATCCATGGCTCAAGACATACTCAAATCTTTCCTACCCATGATAGCGGAAGGATAAATAACATTAGGAGTTGATGAATTGTTTGCCACTTCTATTTTTATTTTGTAGCTTAGAAAGTTAAACATTCCATCTTCAGTTATAAAAACGAACAAACAAAAATTCAAAACATCAGCAATATGATATGCAGATTATATTATTTATTTTAAAATAATCTCAATAGGATTAAAATAAAAAAACTATACACCTTTTAGACTTACAATTTTGATACAAAAAAACAACATGAATTTGGAATATATGGGAAACCCACACATGGATGTAGTTATATACAATAAAGCCAGGAGACCATTAGCACATAAACTAGCATCATTTACCATCTCCTGAACATACCTTTGAATGAAAAAAATTAAAATAATGAAATTCAAATGATATACACAATAGTTAACAATAACTGGTACAAAAAAATTACTATAGATAACATTTTAAAAAACCAATCCAAAAAAAAAAAAAAAAAACTATCAAAAACTGCCCAACTCCTCCAGAGTACAAACTGACCAGAATAAATACATTTTGATCCAATATTAAAATAAAAATAAAAAAGTTTTTCATTTATTTTGGGACTTAATAATAAAAAATAATGCTCAAACAGGGACCTTCAGAGCCATAAAATGAATATGAAATAATATTATTTAGAATAAAAGGACAAGAAATAATAATAAAATAAAACAGAACAGAAAGACATTAATAAAAAGTAATAGTTATTAATAATTTCACAAATTATTAGTAATTTTTTTTTATACATCCTCCAGATATTTTTTCTTTAAATTCAATAATATTTGCTTTTAAAAGCATCCTAAATTTTATTATTTTATCTCTATTAACCTGAATTAAATATACATTAACCTAAAATACTAATTTTAAATATTTTATATTTTTGTAGATTTTAGTTATGAAATTTATAAATTTTCGTTTAAATTTAGTTATAATTAATTATTTACATTGAGTTAACAAATTATGTTTAGAATGAAGAAACTGATATGCATTTATGATTATCTTATTCAACATATTACCATTCAGATTTATAAGCATACATTATTTTATAAATGATAGGTCCCCAAAGGAAATATCATGGTATTCAAAATACAGACTATATAGACAAATATTTATTGTATAATATAAAATATATGTAAAACTATAATGATAACTAAAATAAAATAAATAATTAGCTTCTATAAATTTAAAAACTATCAAATTGAAATATACATACAATTGAAATGTACCTGCTTTGTATAAGGAATATCTGTGGTGCTTTTGTAAGAATGAAGTAAATACCGAAGGTCTGGTGGTAGGCATGATGCTAATTCTGAATCCCTATTATAATCAACATGCATCCCACTACTGCTGACAACACTAGACCCTAAAAAGTCATACTGTTTTCATAACATAACATGAAGATTGATTTAAAATAATATAACAATAAGGATTAGTGAACCTGGAGGATTGATGCTATCAAAAAAAGATCAATACCAGGTTCTCAAAGATCAATCATCATGCAAATTTTAAATGACCTGATTACTGAGGGATCCAAGTTCAATCAAAAGATTATAAAACTTTTAGACTATAACAAATAAATATCTTCTTGATATTGAGGTAAAACCAATGAGCCCACACCTTGGTATTGACTATTTCTAATATTTATATAATCTCACTAATATATATATATATATATATATATATATATATATATATATATATATATATATATATATATATATATATTATATTTCTAATTTATAATTCTAATATTTCCCTGAAAAATAATATATTTTCAACAATAGGCCAGTATAGACCATGGTAATCATCAGTATTTTATGGCCAGTTCAAAGAATGAATCTTTTCAATAACTATTATGATCAGTCCTGAAGCATAGTAAGAATTGGAATCAGTCTAGATCACTTCCAATGCAACATTCTTTCACATATTTACAAGATGCATTTCAGAAATGTCTGCTTCCCCATTTACCTTGATCAGTTCAATTGGAACTTCATTGATTCTGACTACTTCATAAAATTTTAGTTTTCTGATTGTAATTTCAACTACCTTCTCACTAAATTATTTAATAATTCAATGTTTGGATTTATTGATATCAAAAAAATATTTAGAACTAAATTGATATCCAAACTAAACTAACCAGATAGCTATTCCACAAACTATAAGAGGAAATTTTTGTTAAAATTGTAGTGCCTCCTCAGTTTTCAAAATAATTTAATTTAATAGATATTCATCTGATATGTAATTTGTTTGATGAGCTCCAAAACAATTAACATATAATGTATAAATAAACAGCAGCAAATATTTATTTATTATATTATTTTTGTATTTATATTATAAAATACTTCAAAGGGCTTTCAAGCTAAAATTCTTTTTAGAGACAAAACCAGCATTCTTAATAAAAATATAGAAGTGCTGAACCAATGTCATCCCATAATATTGTGAAGAGCCTTCCTCTTAATAGGTTATTTTTCATCAAATTTACAATTATTATAATAATTTCAAATAAAGTGTCTGCCCTCATATTTTGAAACATACAATTGCCTAAGAACTATGAAGTGTCTTTATTGCATAAGGAGCCTGCTTCCTAACCAAATAATATGTGTGCTCCTTTGCTATAGAGCATTGCCTGATTGAGTGCTCTAGGGCCTCCTAAGATAACCTTTTACATCTATGGCTTGATTGAACAGTTAAAAAAGTGTCCTATTTAATTAAATTTTAAGAAGCTCTATCTCTTCGGCCAGCTGAAGAGACAGTCCAGTTGAGTCTAGAACAAGATCAGCCTCAAGGGCCATCAACATGGCACAGGGGTACTGCATATCCATACCAATCAATCCAATGAATGATTCCTTGAATTGAGGTAATAAAGATTATTTTGATTGGTTACAATGGGAAGATGTTACATTGTCTTATGATGTTTTATGTAAAGATAAGTTTGTTATCATTATGTATTCTAATTAATTTATTTGTTACATTGGATGATTTTTGTTTATTTAGTAATTTTTTTTTTTTTTTTACATATCCTTGTGATCAAAGTATAGAATTATTTTCATAATTATTAATGCTATAATGCTATTTATTTAATATATCATTCATAAAAATTTAGACTTCAGATATTTAATTTTTAAAGTTGAATGAGAAACTTATAACATAAAGTATGGCATTTTTAATTTACCTTGCAGGAGACCAAGAGCAGAACCAGGCCTTGGGACAGTTTCTGGACCAAAATTAGAAATTTTTCGAAGATTGGTTTCACTTGAACTAGGCCGGTGTAACATCAGATTAGACGAAGATACTCTGTAACCACTGTCTGAAAACTGCCTCAACGGGGAATATGAACGACTGCAATAAATTTGTGAAACATTATAAAACAGAAACATAATTTATTATACTAATCAACACAACTAAATAATGACCTATTTTACTATCAAATATTTCAACAGGTATTAATTTCATATAAATAGTTCTCAAAAATACTATACAGAAATATATAAAAAATAAATAACATTGATTCAGAGAGAGGACTTTAATTACTGGAGGTATGCATGTTGGTATAGAAGGATCAATTCTAAGGGCTTTAATTATTAAATCATTCAGCACAAACACATTGGATGACTACATTATACAGCATACAAATCAATCGTGTAATATTAAAATTATCAGATCTTGATCCCAACCATTCAAATAGAATATAATCATTTAAATTGTCACAATTAATACCTTTAACATACCTAAATTTATCATGTGGACTTTTTGGTTTAACCCTATCTCTTTTCTTTGTATTTGGAAGCGTAATAGCTTCTTGGTCTGAAGGAATAGATGGTAGTTTTCTTCTTGTTCTTAATGATTTTTGGGAATCTGTTTCACTCATTGTGTCGGATGAATCACCTCCATCTCTTGTTCCACGAGGAGTTCCCACTGGTGTGCTTTGTGGTGTGCCCATTGGAGTCACTAGTAAGTACAAAATATATAGGTTAAATAAAGGTATTAAATCTCAGTATACATTTGAAATTTTATACCAACTTAATGGATGAAGGAATTGGATTTTAAAAAGTTCAAGTTAGATTAGGAAAGGAGTGTTTCACAGTGGAAAACTGTGGGTATGGAGTAGTGTAAAAATTCTAAGGCATAAGAGGAAAATTTATGAATTCTAAACTTGTTACTTCAGGTATAGCTACGAACAGTAAGTGTTAGGTACTTTTAAACTTAACTATGTTTTACTTTAAAAAAAATCTCTATCCCCATTCCATTCTTTAGATCTTTCCAGGCTAGGTAGATAATTCTTATCCATTCTTATTGGGAAAGATTATATGTGCCTCTAGCTACCTTGGTGTTCTCTGTATGCTCCTGAACGTCAAATTTGTATACATCTGATAGATATTTTACTTTCTTCCAATGGGTTTCTGATGTGTAAGGTTGATATATTGTATTATATATTCAACTTTCAATCGCCAATTTCTTCACAACTATTTATTTTATAACTTACAACACTTATAAGTTATATTAATTCAGACAATAATAGTTAGAATATTCTAGACAAATACAGGCCATGGACAATAAGGGCAGGAGTCGGAATTGGTTCTACATGTTTTATTGTTACATAACACCTCTTAAGTGTCTAAAGTGAAGAATGGAGATATAAATTTTTGAATGTAATTGTGTGGTTGGGACTCAGATCCTTCAATGGAGTTAGAAAGTATATATGGTGTTGTGTTATTTTGACATATTTTTGGGTTTTGTTGGGCCGAATATTTTCATGATATATTTCCCAAATATTTTTTTCAACAAGACAAAAATTGTGATTATCTAATTATCTGATAAATTACAATTTAAATAATAAGGAAAAAAAGTTGTCTTTATTTTTAATAATGCCAAAAATTCTTGATACATTTAGAAGTACACAATCAACACTTACCACTATTAAGTTGTTGGTTTGTTAAACCAGATGCAACTAAAACAGGACTATTTGCAGCAACCATTCTGTTTTGAGTTGGCAACTTCATATCTGACCCCACAAGTTGACTGTTCATAATTTGAATAGGCAAAGATGATTGCTGACTAAGAAATTGAGCAGCAATCATTTGCTGTATTGTGACTCCTGTACCAATATTTTGATTTTGCCCCATCATACTGACACTACCATCTTTCTTCTGGGACTAAAAAATTAACACATGTAAATGGATTATAATTGATCATTTATAAAGTTATTGAAAATTTAAAATATGAATATTCATTTTTGTATCGTTAAGTAATGATCTGAGAAAAATTATTCAGTAACAATAAGCACAAAAAAATATCGTATACCATATTAAGAATCAATGCTGATTCCAATTGACAAAGTAAGTATAGAATCTCTAATGTATAATAGAATCAAAGTTTGTGATCAAACTTTTAACTGTTTTTCTCTTGTAAATATGAAGTATTGTGTGAATGAAATGAAAAACACCTTCATATTTTTGAAAATGGATTGTTTTATCAAATATTTCACTTACAAAGGAGTAAAAAAAAAAAAATTGTCAAAGCTCGTATTAGATTTCAACCGCTTTAAGTCTTGAATTTGTCTTATACACCTGATAACCTTCATAACTAATTAACACACATGATACTGCTGAAGTTCCTGAAGAAGATGGCAAAGAGCAGTTCTATTCTATGATTGAGGACCAATTTGATCTCTCAAGAGCTGATGTGAAATTGGTGATTGGAGATTAAATGCCCAATTTGAAAAAAAAACTACATCCCAGCCAACTATTTGTATACATGGTATGAGAATGGCTTGATAATGATTAAATTCACTGCTTCCAGAGACATGGTACCCTTTTTCTTAACAAGATCAAATATACAAACCAAACAGATCACATACTGATGAGTGCAAGTTTTTCTAGCTTGATGAATGTGAGGGTCAACAGAGGAGCTAATATAAACCCAGGCCATTATCTACTTATACCAAGAAAAAGTTCAAGAATTTATATTTCTCAAAAGCAGTTAAGTACACCACCAAAACAGAATGCAATTCTTAAACTAAAGGACTCTAAAATGATACTGCAGTTCATTGATAGCACAGATGAAAAAAATGGAAAGCACTAGTTAGATCCAATTTTTTGCAGATTTTTGGAACTCCTTGAGCTGTTTTTGTACAAAGGAGGGAAGGCAAATCCTATCACCCAGATTGTGTTGTCTCTATTGTAAAACATGGTCCAGGAAAAATTATGATTTGAGAACTTCAGGAGTTGGAGAAGTGTTTTTGAGTGAAGGGAGGATGAATAGTGATACCTACATATCAAAGATAAATAAAATTTTCAAGCATTCATTTGAAAAATATTTGAACCTAAGGACATTACCAACTTTATATTTCAACAGGATAATGTTCCATGTCATGTTTCAGGTAAAAGCAGAGAATGGTCTGAAAAAACAATATTAATGTTAATGACTGCCCACTTCAATCCCCAGACCTCAATCCCATTGAGCACTTATGGACTAAATTAAAAATTAGAGATGGTAATCATATACCTACCAACAAAAAAAAATTGATTACATTATTAAAAGGAGAGTTAGCTATGGATAGGGATGTCTGGAGAACCATTGTTCAGGAAGCCAAGGCCCAACCCGGGCTGTAGGGCTACAGAAGAAGAAGAAGATCAAAAGAAGGGTGAACAAAATTAGTTATAGAAGATTGTACACAACTTAATTATTCCATGCCTAAAAGAATAATTGGGGTAATAAAAGCAAATGGTTTTATGATGAAGTATTAAATAGCGATTTTATGATTAAATAGATATATGCTTTTAATGGTTGATGTTATTTTTATTCCCGTATACTTTTTTTAATAAAATTATTTAGGTGCCTAATCCTCTTGGCTAAGACTGTAATATACATTGGTTTAAGACACATATATAACTATTTACTGGATAATCTGATATTGGCAATTGAGACATTTCATGCTGAAAATCACTAATCCCTAGTATAATGAATTGTTGAGAAGTAACCTGCGAGCATATTAACATTAAGTTAACTGTCCTCAAAGCTCTAAAAACTGATGAGGATAGATGAATCAATTTGAACACTTCACATCATCTGTGAAAAAAAGGAATAATTTTACCAGGGTATCCTCAATATATCATGAATCTGATCAAATCCAGAAGGTAGGTGATCATGGAAAGAGTGGGAAAGTAACAGACTTCCAGAAATCCAAACTATGTCCTTCCTTTCCAATTTCAACTGCTATTCCAAAAGAACAATTGTCCATTCCAAAAACAATTTTGGATAGTTCATACTGGGTCAAATCAATACCCTCACAATTGATGACAATTTAAAAATGTCTGCATTTATAGCACATTAACTATTAAATCTTCAAACCTCAATGACTTGATGTGAAAGCTTTGTAAAGTAGAAGAGGTAACTGTGGTAAATCATTTGGAAAACACATGTGGACCATCTCAAAACCTTGTGAATTCTTATTCTTTAATTGTGTGCAGTTGTGAATAAATGCTGATAAAAAGAGTAAATGCACTTCAAAAATTTGTCAGCAGACTAAAAATTATTTTTTGTCCATTTACTGACTGACTCAAACATTGTCTTTTCTTGGCTCAATACACTGAGAACATATAATGGCAATACAACAATATTGTATTTTTCATCTAAAGAAAATTGGTTTCAAATTCAATCATAAGACAACATTCAATCCAAGCTTCAGAAGGATTTTGCCCTTACAGTCAGTTCACCATGGTTTCTGATGGGCAACTCTCTTGGATGTTTTGAATGCCTGATGGATAACTGATTTCATAACTAAAAAAAAAGACGTTATTTTAGTTTCATAACTTAACACAAAGAGTTCAAACGTTCTGATTATTACTTCTCATTCAGCCATTCCAAGGTAATTGAAAAAAAACTTTTCTTCATTGAGAAAGTAATGCACTATTGGATATGCATAAGATTTGTACATAATTGTAGATTACTAGCAATAAAAAAAAAATGAGAACCCATAAATGTTAGTGAAATTAAGACTTTTGTTGTTTTATTGAAATTATGCAAAATTATTACATTACATTGAATTCGCAGCTAGTATTGATACAACTAGCAAACCTTGTGGCTACTTTTCAAAAAAGGCAGAAAAGGTCCAATGATTAGCTATTAGTACAATGCTAAATGCATCAAAACACCTGATTTTACTGCCATAAAACACTATTCTTACCATGCTAATTGTCAATGATAATCATTTAATGTACCTTCCCATAGGACAATAAATCACTTTTATGGATACACTATTGGATAATTTCTACTTGAAAGGTCGTCTGCCCTCATCCATAAATCCATAAAAGTCTCATCTGCCATAGATTCAAAACCAAAAATAATGTAATGGTTGACCAATTACACACACAATTTGAAGAGGGATGCCCATTTATGTAAACAGGTATTTATTTTCTTCTTGTAGAAGGCCTGAGGTAAATCCTTCACACACTACCTCGGACAAGTTATGAAGTCACACGTGTTCACTGAAGAATTTAACACACTTATTACCAGCATTGAGGCCATACAATTTTTAGCTGTTATATAACATGACCTCATCATCACATTATTGCATGTAAGGTAAGTTATGAGAGCACACTATAGGACTATTTAGTCATAAATGCATAAAATACTGGTAAAAAATAATATAAAAGCTTTAAGCATTTAACTGTAAATCAATAAGAGACATTTTGAAAATAATTTTGATATTTACCTGCTGTCGTTGTTCATTAGTGGAATGAGGTAATGAACGCTTGATTTTCTTTAAATGCTGTGCATGGTGCTGAAGTTGCATATGTTGTTGATACATTTGCTGTTGCTGAGGTGTGAGATTTTGGGCAAACATCGGTTGTTGCTCAGGTAATTTCTGAAAAATCTGCTGTTGTAGATATACTGCTTTTTGATCACTTTCAATAGAGTTCAAAAACTCATCCTTCACTAAGCCATGTTTTTGTTGTATTAAATTAGGTTGAGCGAAAACTTGTACTTGTTGGGAAGGATGCTGAAGCTGGCTGTAATCCATTTGAAGCTGTTGTTGTTGTAATTGATATTGTTGTGCAGTTTGAAATGGATTTGGCCTAGAAGTTTGCATTTTTATTTCATCATTTCTCATAATATGTTTATTTTCCATTGAGATTTGAGAATGCTGTTGTGCTGGGAAGTCCATTGGATTTTGATTCTGATTACCATGAATAAATTGTTCATTAGATCTGATCTGGGCTTTGATTTGCTGTTGAGACATTGGTTTTGATCCCTGGCTTTGAGTTAAATCTTTATTTTCAGTATTGAGTGTATTTGAATCATCTTGACTTTTCTCATCTGATACATTACTCAAACCTGGAAAAACAAATATTGTTATATAAAGTTAAACAAATCTGGAAAGTGTATAAATAGTACAACATAAATTATTCTAATATTTGAAAATAGTATCCTTATAAGGACAACAATGGCGGAATATCCTTCCGCCATCTTAAAAATATTTTAAAACAGTATTCTCAAGGACGAAAACTAATTCTTATTGTGGAAGGAGAGTGGCAAAGGATGTCCTTCGGCCTCAAAAAATCGTCTGATCCTGACAGATCTGTAAAACAGTGTCCTTATAACAGGAGCCATCTCTTAATTCCGCCTCGAACCCCCACCGCCACGGTTCTATATTGTACCAATTTAGTAAAAACATTCAACGGGAAGGGGTCGTTAGCGTTGAAAAATTGCGTTGATGGTGGAATTAAATGATTTTATTAGTTTTTCGATCCTTGGCCACTCTCCTTCCACAATTAGAATTAATTTTTGTCCTTAAGGATGCTTTTTTTAAGATGGCGGAATTTAACGATTTAATTGATTTTTCGTCCTTAAGGATAATATGTTGAAATATTTAACACTTTTTAAGTTATCCGAAGGATAACTTCCGCTATTGTTGTCCTTGAGGAAACTGTTTTGAAATACTTTTAATATTTAACGATTTTAAGATGGCGGAAGGATAACTTCCGCTATTGTTGTCTTTATAAGGACACTGTTTTGAAATATTCGACCATTTAACTGTTTTAAAGATGGCGGAAGGATATTCCGCCTTTGTTAACGTATTCTACGGGAGGCTGGAGATAGTTTTTCAATGCTAACGACCCTTTCCCGTCGAATATTTTTACTAAATTGGTACAACATAGAACCTTGGCGGTAGGGGTTCGGGGCGGGATTAAGAGATGGCTCCTGCTGTAAGGACACTGTTTTATGTTTTTTTTATTTTGCAAAAAACAAAATAAGAAAAAATTGTTGTTTATAGCGTGAAATTTCAAGAAAATGATTTTGTTCATTCTAGAGTGTGCTATAGTTTACTCAAAAATTTTTACAAGACCAAATATTAACAATTTGCTTGTTATTAATATTTTGTATTTTCATATAAAGCTATAACTTCTTCCATCATAATGTAAATAATATTAATATAATATTATTGTTTGAAAATAAAAAATATAGTTACTGTTTCTAAATTGAATGACTGGAAATGTAACAACAAAACTTTCAAGAAAATTGTTTAACTGTTTATTGGTGATGAATAACTGTGACTGGTTTGATGATGAATGCCAAACAGAATTTCTACAGAAAAACCAAGTATGACTTAAGCACCTCCAGAGAGTTACAAGACAAACCACTGACCTATACCATCAAAAAAGAAAGGAGGCCAAGAAGCTTTGAAGAAGAAAGAAATAGACAAAAGAGGATGAAAAGCTGGGGAAATTGGAAATTCATTATAAAGCCAAAGTAACAAAAAAATTGTATGCAAGTGTAAAAGAGTTCCTGAATGGATTTGCTCCAAGATTTCACTCCACAAGGGATGAATAGGGTAAACTACTTCATGATAAAGAAGAAGTTTTAGGTACCTATCAGAGGTACTTTGAAGATATATTAGGAGTAGAAAAAAAGATCAAGAACCTCTCAAGAAAGGCAAATTAAATCTATTAAACAGTAGTGAAGCCGATTGCCACCTATTGCAGTGAGTCATGGACATTAACAGCAGAAAATGAGAGGGTTTTAAAAGCTTGGTAGAAAAATAAAAGTTTTTTGTGGAATATTTGGTGCAGTAAGAAATGACCTCATACTTATTTAAACACACATCAGTTTTGGTTTTTCACACTTTTTCTGCTTACATAATCACACACATCATTCATCCTCCCATTCACTCTCTTCTCTCACTCTTTTCCATTCACATTATCACACACTTTGCAAATCCAAAAAAAAAATTCTTTTTTTTTGCGTTCACAAACTTTATTTGCAACTTTTATAAACAAAGACTACAAAATAGTTCCATAAACAATGTATAACCAGAAAAATGCCATATTTGTAAGAATGATTGTAACAATAAACAATTTGAATAAAATATAATAAGAAAAATTGATTCTAAGATATTAATAGAATTTAGTGGTTGCAGACATTTTTGGACTAACATACACATTTACTGGAAGTACTTTATAATTTTACCTAATGCCCTGCTGAAATCTGCTAACATTCCACTAATGGTTCCTGCTGATGTTTTTCCAGCAGTATTATTTTGTTGAGAAGGGGCCTTTGGAGCACTCAAGTTTTCTGATTCCAAGTCATTCTGCAAAATATAAAATAAATAACAAAATAACTATTATTTATATTATTTTTCTCAACAGTTAACAGTCAATATTGTGTGTTTTTATAAGTTGTGGAAGTATTTTTTTGTTTTTTTAAATTTTCCTCTTCTGCTGTTCATTTTCATATTAATTTCTATATTTCTAATTAAATATAGATTTCGATTTTTGAAAAATCAGATTCCATATTACATAGGCATATTATATTAGAGTGGTGTTCCAACCCCAAAGTTGATCAATGGCTCATAGAATAGAAAAAAGAAAATATGTATTTGTGACTATTTATTTATGTGTATATAACATTATGATACAATGACAAAAGAGATGGTTACTTTATTTATTTATTTAATTTAAATAATTGGCAGCAAAATTTTCAACATCCTGATTATAAATAATAATATCAATACATTAAACTTTGTCTCAAACAATTTTAATGATAGTAAAACAAAATATATTTTTTAATGAAGATATAAGACATTTCCTTGTGATAAACGTGGTTAGCAGCTCAGTTTAGTTGAACAGTACCCTTCTTTATTTTTTTCATTTTAAAAGTAAAACAATATTCAAGTGTAATGGCACAGTTATTATACTATTACTCAAACAAAACAATGCATCTAGGTTATGATGTTTTGAAATGTCTCTAGTTTTTATGTTAAGATATATATAATACAAAAGATACATTAATTTTTAAAATTACCTGAAATCCAAAAGCATCTCTACATTTCTGCTGATTCATTATTTGCTGTTCAAAAGCATAATCCTTGCCATAAAATTGTGCATTCATTTCATCAGGAAATTCACCATAATTTCTCCATGAATCTTCATGTTGGTAAAACCCAGCCTCAGATTTCATCTGGAAAGCATTTTCAATATTTTGTTTATTTTGCTGTAATAAGGGACTTCTGGAATTTGGTCTTGGATGAATCTGTTGTCTTGGTAAGTGCTGAAACTTTTTCATTTGCATATATTGAATCTCTTGTTGTCTGTGTAGCTGCTGCTGCTGCTGCTGCTGCTGCTGCTGTTGCTGAATTTGCATTTGCTGATTTTGCTGTTGTTGCTGGATCTGCATTTGCTGATTTTGCTGTTGCTGCTGGATTTGCATCTGCTGATTTTGTTGTTGCTGTTGCTGTATCTGCATTTGCTGATTTTGCTGCTGAACATTTTGTGCCAAATGTAACTGTTGATTTTTTTCCATTTGATTCTGTTGCTGCTTTTGAGATAAATGTTGAACAATATGCTGCTGTTGAGTGACTGGGCTCATAATTTGATGCTGTTGTATTGGGTTTACTGATTGGTTGGACTGATGAATTTGGCTAATGACCTGAGACTGCTGCCCAGAATGGCTTAATTGCTGCATCATTTGTTCAGAATGAAGTTGTGATGAACTATTTTCAACCTGTTTATCTCCAATCTCAGATTTATTAGATCCTGACTGGCCTTGAATATTTCTTTCAGAATGCTTATCTAAAAACTGAAAAATATTTCAAC
This sequence comes from Euschistus heros, assembly GCA_003667255.2. Taxonomy (NCBI): domain Eukaryota; kingdom Metazoa; phylum Arthropoda; class Insecta; order Hemiptera; family Pentatomidae; genus Euschistus; species Euschistus heros. Next base: position 1,826,045 of record RCWM02000112.1, on the reverse strand, counting down.
TCTTGTAAATTGTTAATCCATGTTAAACATAATAAATGTGTAAATAAGATTCAAACATACTGTTTGAAGTCTGTTTTCTCCAACAATAGGTCCTCTTTTGCTCTCAGTACTAAACTGATTCTGTCTGAAAATACAAAAAAAAAAAAAAAAAAAAAAAAAAAAAAAGGAAATTATAAATGAATTTGAATTACTTAAATTAATACACTTTAAATCAAACCTCATAGGCATGTTAGTGAAACAGCTTTGGTTGGTCAAGGAGTTTCCATTTACTTTTTCAGAGTCATTTCCTGTGGGAAAAAAAAAATCTGTAATATTAATGCAATTGTCAATTTATCAGTTTTATAATATAAAAAATTGCTTATTTAAATAATGTGTCAAATAAACCTATCATTCAGAAAAAGTAATTTAGATTTTTTTTTCCTCCTGGCTCCAAGAGCCTCCTGATTCATTTAAATATATTCCTTAATGATTCAAACATACAAACAGTTTTCCTATGGTTTGGGTATAATAATAACCTTTATTTGTTCATAAAAAAAATAAAATAAACAAGAACTTTCTATTATATGCCTATTCAAGTATGAACAAAATCAACTTTTAGTTGAGGCTTTAAGTTCGATTATTCTTGCAACCACACTAAATAATGCACCTGTCCCATCTGTTTCCACTCTTTCCTAGCCATTGCTACTCTCTTCCAGGTTGCCCCTCCGCAGCTCTTCTTCATCTCCTTGTCCCATTCTGTAGGTGGCCGTCCTCTCTTCCTTGAGTGGTCTCTTAAATACCAATCCATAAGCTGCCTGGTATATGTTGTAGCATTCCTCCTGATGACATGTCTGGTCCAGGTCCACTTTCTTAGATGTACTTTTTCCATAATATCTGGGAGGTCAGTCCTTGATCTAAACCACTCATTTGATTTTCGATCTCTTCTTGATATTCCGAGAAGATATTGCTCCAGACCTCTGACTATTACTCTCAACTTATGGCCAGTCTTCTTGTCTATTATCCGCGTTTCGCAACCATAGGTCATGACAGGAAGTATGGTGCTCATCCATAGTTTCCTCTTGATTTCCAGGCTCACAGAGGATCTATATATGTCCTTAAACTTGAAGAGTGCGCGCCATCCTTAAGTACATTGCCTGGTTAGTTCTTCTTCTTGCCCTTTAATGGAAATAAGATGTCCAAGGTATAGAAATGTTTCAACTTTCTCTATAAGATGCTCTCCTATTATTAAATCTCCTTCAGCCTTTACTGTTACAAATCTGCACTTCTTATAGTTTATTTTGAGCCCTGTTTTCTCCTGCTGCTATCAATTGTTTTGCCACTGTTAGGATTTCTTCTTTGCATTTTCCTGTTAGTACTTGATCATCCGCAAACTCTAAATGGTTCATCCATTCTCCAAGAAATTTGTATTCCTTTGGTCTGCCAATTCATAGTTTGCATTAGATCATGGAGAACTGATATAAATATTTTAGGAGTTAGGGTATCACCTTGTTGTACACCTTTTGCAACTTTTTATTTTTACTTTTCTATTTGAAAACATGATCTTGAATACATGTCTTTCAATATCTTGCATATTCTTGGGCTAATGTTCCTCTTCTTCAACATATTAATAATGCAATCGGTTTTTAGAGAATTGAATGCTTTTTCATAATTTAGAAAAAGAAGACATACTGACAGATTATAATCATTGGCTTTCTTAATAAGTTCTTTAATAACAAATATATGGTCTACAGTAGAATAGTTCTTCCTTAAGCCTGCTTGATGTTTTTTAAGTTCCATATCCAATTTGTCTTCTATTCTTCTTAATATAATTTTAGAGAATATTTTGTATACAACTGAGAGCAAACTTAATGGGCGATAATTATATGGTTTGGGTATAACATACAAAAAGTTTTCCTATGGTTTGGGTATAACATACAAAAAATAATAGAGTTCAAAAGCCCAAATTCAGTGCCCAGACCACCATCAATAATTGATGTTTAACTAACCTTCCTCCACTGAAACCCCTCAAAACTTAAATCAACAAACTCCATCTGTGACATCTCAGTTTACTTCGCAATAAGATAGGTCATATATACATATAGATGTATGTGTGTCTATTTGTTTGTGTGTGGGAGGGAGGTAGGGAGGAGGTGACCCCCATCGCCCAATCATCAGACTGCAAACAACGACTACTGACCAGGTTGTTCAACAACTCTGGCACTCAAACAGTGAATTATCAATGCCTCAGCTCACAGTTGTTTTAAGTACATATTTTTGCAAATATGTTTAAATGCATCATTAGAGCATTTAGATGTTCAGATATCCACCAATATATTGTTTGAGGTGCTAATGTAAATTCAGATAGTTTGAATAACTCACGTTCACTAAATAGAATCTTATTTTAATACCAGTTTTGGAGCTCCAAAGGTTCAAATTTGAATATTGTTAGCTTTTATTTTTTGCACTAAACACATCTGTGAGCTAAGGCATCAATATATACATCACATTACATACACTCCACACTAAGGTGGACCAAAATATGCCATTTTGTGAAAGTAGGAATTTCCTTGTTCCCACCTACTAATTGTTGTTGATGGTAAAAAAAAAGCATTCTTTGTAAAATTTCAGTTCAACCGAGCAAGTTTGTAGGTTCCCTGAAGAGTCCTGAAGCTTTGAATCCTACTGTTAAGGGTGTATACATTCTTATTCCACTTCTCTAGGGGGTTTAACCTTAAACAATCAAAGATAAAGCATGTTATATGTCTTCATTGTACTTTTTCCGTATCTTCTTCTTCATTCTTCCCTTTGTCCCTTTCTTTTTCTTCTTCATTTGTACCTTTGAAGTTAGGATTCAAATAAGGAATTGAGTGGTTTTCCTAAGGTCCTCCAGGCTCCCATAGAGCTTTCTTTGAGTGTCAGTCAGAGAGGTTAAGATCTTTCCTCGGCTTGAAAAACAGTTGCAAATTTGAAATATGTGTTTGGCATCCTTTTTACCTTACAACAGCTAAGAAAATCCATTTGATATGGTCTTTGGTACCTTGAAGCACTCTCATGATTCCCATCACTATGTAAACTTAAGTTGGCTCTTCCCCTATATCCACAGACAAAATATCCTTGGGTCAAACATTTGCTGAATCATCAACAATCAATGTCCCTGCAAGTACTTAGTCCAATCAAAGTACACAAAATCCTTTTTTTCTGATCTTTGTACTGCACCCACAGAACTATAGCGTTGAATGTTCTTTTCTGGCCTGCTCCATAATCCTTGTAAATTCTTTTCTTTTTCATTATCTGGCATGCTTCTTTCCAATACCTTCTCATGATCCTGACAGGTACTATTATTGATTAGTCCTCAGTTTTAGTTAAGTTTAATAGTTATGTTTTTTCATTTTGGAATTTATATTTTTTGTTATTTCTATAATTTTCTGTGTTTTGCTAAGAAATGATATTTATTTTTATTTATTTTAAGTATCTGATGGCAAAAGATTTTTGTTTTTCTTCACAGGATTGTTATTCTTAATGAATTCATTCAGTGTTACAACAGTTTTAATTTAAAAAAATAAATAAATAAATAATCAGCTTCCTTGAGAAAAACATGTGTAGAATACTTTTAAAAAAAAACTATAAACATTTTTTTAGTATGAAATTTATGTCTCAGAATACTAATAAATTGAAACAATCATATCTAGTCACTCCAATTCAAATTTAAAGAGAAGGCATTGGAATATCATTTCAACAATTTTTGTATACCCTTTATAAAATTTATTTTTTTGGAGTTACTAGATTTTTAAAATAGGATGATATATATTCCACAATTTATGAAATCTCATTTTTACTATAATCAAAGGTACGCATTTGTACATACGACAGAGATAAAAATATTATACCTATTTGATTGTAGGAGGTTGTTGATTTTATAGTGTTTTGATTCGTCATATTAAAGTTGTTGTTGGTTCGGTAATTATTACCCTGCATAGTTGATTGCAGTTTTGGGCCGTCTTCCTGGTGTACATTTTGAGCTAAAGTAAAATTTGATATTACAAATATTTTATCAGTGAAATATTTTAAATATTAATTATTATCACTAAACCATTAAAAAGATATGTAATAATTGGAGCCTTTTTATAAATCTTTGAAATGTAGGCCTTCTCAAACCATGGAAAGTAGAAGCAGGGATTCAAAGTTGTGATCTCAACATCATTACCAGAGGATGCACTAGCCACTATATATAATTATGAACACAGAAGTATGCTTTTGATTTTTAAATAATTAATAATGATCATTGTAATTAAAAATATATATATTGTTATAATTAATATAAAAACATTACTTATCACGTGTATCAAGATTAGATCGTTAAAATTGTAAGCCAATAAGTGGACAACTAAATATGTATTTAAAATCAGCTTTGATAATAAAAATGAAATTATTTTTTTTATAAATATCCGTGCTCAATTAGAACAAGCATTTGATAGAAGTTCATACCATGATAAACGTAAGAACTTTAAAAAAGCAATCTCACAAAGTCATTTAAATATATATTTCAAAATAAATACTATTTAATGAAATTGTGGAAATATCAAAAAAACAAACATTTATAAGTGGAAAATTAAACAAAGATTGAAAGATAATATTATAAAAAAACCTATAAATGTGATAGATTACAAATTCTGAATAGTAAGTTTTTTTTTTGTTTTTTTTTAGATTTATATACTTCAATGAATCCATTAAGTCATTGATATTACTTATTGCTTTCTTTGAGGCAAATAGTAATAGCAAATACTTTCTCACTAAAAGATTGTTAAAAAAAAAAACTTCAATCAAGGTTTTTGGGATCCTCAATTCAACATCATTAAAAAAGAATATTTTATTCAAATGTTGATTTTGTTGATGAATATTTTAATCTGGAAGGTTTCAAGAAAAAAGAATGCTTGAAAATCATCTTTTTTCCATGTTGTTCAGTTTGTATATTTTATTTCAGCTGGCATGCTTGTCTACAGTATGACCCACTCTTGGTGCAGTAGGTAAGGTGATCTTCCATTCTATCATAAATCTAGCATGTACAATGGTATTAGATAGTTATGTTCATTTGTTATTTCCACCTCTTTCCCATTTAAGAAAAAATCAACATTTTCCTGTTCATGAGAGTAAGGATCTAACTTTTTGAAGTACTTATTTCCAGGCTTTTCTCATCAGTTCTTCATTCTATTCCACCAGAGCATGTTGAAACAGTTCCTTAAAGTCAATTTGTTTATTAGTGCAATTAGCACTATATATCCATCATCTTATAGGAGTAATGTTTATAATTTATTCACATTTCATCATAAAAATAACAATGTATCATGACTTATTAATACTACACCCAAATCAAAATTCATCTAAATGCCTCTAAATTATGTAAGTACTTAAAAATATCAATCTTGAAATTAGAAATAAAAAAATATAATATATACAACTATAGCATACTAAAATATTTATAATGTTAGTAATTCTTGCAAATTTGGATAATAGTACAAATATATATAAACAAATATGTGTGTGTTTGTATATAATCTCCAAGCATCATTTGGAGAAATCTCTGCAGTCTTCGAGTTGTGGAAAATTAAATTAGATTCTTTTCATAATTCAAGTATCTACCTTATACAAGTATATTTCAATGACACATCATTACCTCCCTTTCACCTCTACTAATAATCATAATTATGTATGAGACTATTTTGTATTACTTCAACTGTTTATACAAGTAGGAAGAAAAGTATAGTTTTTATATTATTCAACAATCTTTTTTACAATATTAATTTACACTGATCATGATGAATTATTATTATATTTAAATCTTAATGATTATTTGTTAAATTTTTCATAACTGACCTAATGAAAAAAAAAACATACTGGTACATTGAAAACAAGTTTATACATAAATAAACCAAAAACAGTACCAATTACAGCTCTAATAGAAAGCAGTTTACAATAGAATATCTATTCTTTATCTTGCACTCTTTATGATTGGTAGATTACTTCAACTGTGTCTATCTTTTATCAATTGTTATAATTTAAGTATGAATGACATGAAATAAAAATCTTTATGAATTTTCAATAAAACTATTAATTGGCTGATGTGGATATAATTGTAAACACAAAAATTTAAACACTAAAAACACTAAATTCATAAGAATGAAGGACCATCAACATTAAAACCCTAATGTATTTTATTATAATAAAGAGTATAATTTTACAGTGAATAAAGAGGAGTAAATGCTTTTTATAATACATTTAATTATCTACATACGTAACTCCTTCATTGAAGAATTTATTATAATTTTTATCTCTGAGGATATCAGGAATTTGTAAAAATCCCTATATTTGGAAAGGTAATGATTGATAATATCAGAATCATCAGGGCATGTCTTTTTTGGGTATCCCTACTAAAATATACTGTAAGATTCCGGAGAACAATATGTAATATAAGCAATCAGCAGAATTAAAAAAGGATATTCACAAGGTTCAAGCAGATAGAGGTATTAACAAAGGATAAATGCTGGCAATAATGGACCTGTATATGAAGACCTTAAATATAGTGACAACATCCAATTTTTACTCAAAAGAGTTTGAGAACAATTTTTGGATAAGATAGGGATGCAGCCTCAGCTCTCTCCTATTTATTCTTGTTTTAGACTTCATCGTCTCTTAGTAAAAGGTCAAGATGAGAGCTTTCCACTTTTTTAGATTTATAGCAGGATTTAGATATTTACAGCAGGTTACCTATACCTTGATAGTCTTCACTGATATTTATCCTAGTCTATCATGACCAGGAATTGATAACAAGGTTTCTCCAAGCATAATTGGAAAAAATCAATATGGAGATAAACCCTGACAAAACAAAGTTGATAATAATCAACAGAATGCCTAGATGAGAGATGAGAATAATAAGAATCAAAGAAAAGCTAATCATACTGGTTATAAGCTTGAAGTATCTGGGAGATCACTTAGACGAGAATGAATTAATTGATAACAAAATCATAGAAATGGAGAACTCAACTGGAAAGATGTTCAATTCTGTAAATAGAAAGTTCATGAGTAAAAGAGAAGTATCAAAGGACACCAAATTAAAGATTTTTAAGATCTCATTTCTACCTACTCCTCAATCTCCTCAAAGATAAAAAGCAATATATAAGTTTGATAAAAGAAGTTCTTCAGGAAAATAGAAGGGAAAACCGGAAGAGAGTGCATTCATAATAAAATCATCTGAACAAATCTTTGTGTCAAACCACCACAAAATATTATAGAAGAAATCTATCAAGGGTGGTTTGGACATGTTCCTAGAATGACAAACAATCACCTTGCCAGGTTGACATTGAGGCTAAGGTTGACGGAAGAAGGTTCAGAAGAAGACTTCAATATATCTGAAAAGAAAGAGAAAGAGAATGTTTTTCAAATAGAGGAGAAAACTGGATTGTAACAGAAGAAGGGAATCTGTTAAAGATCGTACAGACAATGAGGGTTATGATGATGTCGAAGACATGAAGAGCATTCAAATAAAAGCTATATATTAGATAGTCTCAAGGCCATCTTATTTTTAGACACCATTTGCAGTTAACAATAATCAAATAGGAAGCGAGTTGAAAGACTATGAAGTTTAAGTGGACATGAAATTTATTTTGAAAGCATAAGTATCTGTTTTGGGCCAAGTAAGCAACAACTGGAACATTAAGACCATTCATTTATTTGTAACATAATAATGAGCATTGAAGATTTTAAATCATAAGGATTGAATATGAATAAATTGGATGTTTTAGCAAAATTTCAAATATCAAATCTACATGTCCAAATAGGTTTAATTATAGCTATGTAGATGATTCTTTAGTAATTGGAATCATGGAGTGTTAGTCAAGTAAATATTTAAAGTAGAAATGAACAGCAGTTTTTTTTTGTCATTTTAGCCTTGTAAAATGATTCCAAGTAAGTTGTTTGATCAGATGGGGCCCAAGGTAGCAGCGATTTAATTATAGGAATGCAACAGGAAAGAAATGTAAAGAATGCAACAGGAGGTAGCAGGTTTATGACAAAGTGTAAAGGTGATTTATGACATTGTTTGGATATATTTTAATCCTCCAGTTTCAGTACCAATCTTAAAAGTTTCTGATATATGATTTAGTATGGATAACTATTTAATCATAACATGCATTCGTCATCATCTATGCAGTTAGAAGAGAGTTTAGATGGATTGGAATATCTGCAAAACAAATCCATGCCGAGGACAGGATTAAGTATAACCTTGAAGAGCACTAACAGACTGAGTAAAGAAGGAGTAAATAAAATAATCCTTTTCTTAGAATGTTTTTATCACTGTGATAGAAATGAATAATAAGAAATAATGTAAGGAGTAGGTTTTCATGAAATTTATTTAACAGTCCCAGATACCAGACTCAATTTGGAGTTTTAATATTAATCATAAATTTTTTAATTTATACTTAACTATTACATGAACTATTTTAATTTTAGAGTATTATTGAGCTGGATAGCAAGGGAAAAACAACTAAAATTTAAAACAATTTAATAATTAAGGCAAAGACAAAAATATTCTAAGAGCGATATAATAAATAAATGTTATGGTTTGTTGATTGCCAACTCTGCTAACTAGGATCCGATTGGACTATCTTGCTATATGAATGGAAAACTTATAAAACCTTTTAGAATACCTTTCTATTAGAGCTGAACCCAATAAAATATAAGAAAATATATAGTTGACTGTTTCGAAAATAAAGGAAGCAGATGATCAGGGATGCATTCAGGCAGAAAGAAAAAAACATATCCAAGCAAGAAAACGTTTTTTACTTGGACATGTTTTTTCTTTCACTGCATCCCTGATCATCTTCCTTCCTTTATCCAATATTGTATAGATATAAATTTTATTATGTTCATTGATATTTAGTAAATCATTGTGTCTATTTTTAAAAGACACAATTTACTTTTATTGAAAAAACTTATAATATGAATAAAAGAGAATAATTTATATCATTAAAGAGCATCAAACATAATGGGTGAACTTTAATTTCCCTAAATTACCAACTGATATTTTCTTAATATGGACATTTTTTGCAGTCCTGATAATAGATTTATGATTTTCTCGACTTTAAATCAATACAAGTTTTAACGTTTAAATTAAATTTAAATTGACAGTGATTTTATTCATACAATTAATTAAAATTAATTGTGCAAACTAAATGGATCCATGGTGGGTGATTGTTTATTTTAGATAGATACTATATAATTCACCTATTATATAATTAGTCTCAAATAAAATTATTTTGTAAAGGTCATAATTATGTTTACATTATTACTACTGGTGGATCAAAGGATTACCTGAGATAGGAACAACATTTACTAGCAAATTAAATAGCCAAGTGAGCTTAGTCATTTTGGAATACTTAGCTGATTTGTTTTGCTTGTACAGTTCTCATTGCGTTTTCACTTTTTTTTTTTTTCTTACTCCAAATAATCCAACATTTTAAATTTCTCTTCAATCCAGATATAGTAGGGTCTCAATAGTTTGAGGTGAAAAGAAACAAGACCACCTCAAACTATGAAAATTTATAGGGGAAAATGAAATAAAACAATGATGAAAAATTATCAAAGTTAAACTTTATTAAAACAAAGTATTTACAGATCGTATTTACAAAAAAAAAAAAATAATAAATAAATAAATAAAAAACACTTTTGAAACAAGTTAAGAGGAGGTACCAATGTGTACTGGGTCTCCTATGTCTCAAGTGTCATCAATTATCTTACTTTTTTTTTGTATCAACAGATTCACTGATTTTCTTTTTCATAAGACAGGAATGAATAAATAGATGAAATTATAAAATAAAATATTTAAAAAATTAGGAAAAAATCTCGGATTTATGAGAAACTCAAACTAATGAGACTACTACTTGTAGCTACATTTTTCATATTAGAATGAGGAAGAACAAGATTATGTGTATGCATATAGCATGTATTTGTGCACATATAATTTCTCATCACAGAAATTCTTAATGAAATATTGTATAGATTTGATATTATTGATATTTGTGTTAGCAGGAGGATTGAAAAATAAACATGAAAGATTTTTTTAAGAATGCTTGGAGTAAAAAGTGTTCAAGGTAACAATAAAGGCATAATAAATGAATAAACAATATAATATAACAAAATGAAGATCCTCAATGAGATAAAAACAATTCAAAACATTTAATGTTTGAGATTGAATTTCCTAAAATGTTTTTGTGTAAAACTTTTTCAACATGGATACCGAGAGGACATATGTACATTTTGAACTCTTAAAGGCTAAAAATTAGAAGTATTTTCACACAGTGCCAGATACTCTTCTCAAAGGGGTTGATAAATGTTTAATTTAATAGAATTAGTTATTCAAACCCAGCTAACATCTCTTAGTTGTACATGAATTTATTTACTTTCAGTATATATATGAACATTAATCCCTTGCCACCTGCAACAAGTCCACTATTTATAAGTTTCAACTCCCAGCTTCCACTGCTTCACACCTCTTCTCAGGGGGTCACCTGTGGTGTAGTGGTTAGCATAGCAACCTAATAAACCCAAGATCACGGGTTCGCAGCCCGGCAGATGACCTTAGGATTTTTTAAAGGGAGTAAAAAATCCTTAGCTGTGCCGTCCTTCGGAAGGGACGTAAAATGGGGGTCCCGAGCCTGTGCGATGTCAGGTACTCGTTAAAGATCTCTATCCTAATTATACCTGGATAGGCAAAATTTAGGACTCCCACCGTAGCATCGTCCAATTAGCCATAGCAGCATAAAGTGACGTTTAACGAAATAAACAACACCTCTTCTCACATCATACCTCTAGGGTTTTCACAAAATCTAATTTTTCAGCTCACTGAGCCATTTTTTTATCATAATAAAAAAGGAACTGAAACTGCAAACAATCAAAATCAAATGTACATATTCCTAGATTTTTATTGTTGACAATAAAAGAATTATCAGTAATCAATAGAACCAGAAAATGCTGCTCAAGTTCAACAAAGATATTTCTAATTCAATAATGTGGGGGACCAACCTAAATAGTTCCATTACACAAAAAGAAGTAAGTATTTAATGAGAAATTAAAAGTAATAAAGTATAATAACTCATTAATACAAAAAGCTGTATTTAAATTTTGCTAGAAAAAGCCTGAGATAAGAAATTATTTTGAAAATAACTACTTATCTGTAATTTGTTCTAATGAGAGCAGAAAAATTGGAGAGCGATCCAAGGAGAAACACTTGGTATAAAAACCCCAATGTGAATAATTAGTATTCTGAATTACCTTAATGGGTAGTATGGGATGTTAAAAGTTAACATTATTTTTAATTTGTCATTATTACACGTGAAACTTGGTCTTCAATAATCAGACATCAAATTTATTTTTTAATGGCTTCCTACATACAGTAGACTCTCCCTCCTATCCTATGCTAGCCATTATATGGCGCTCCCAGGTGGAGAACATTCTAACCGCATATGTTTAAAATTCATAAAAAAAAAAAAAATTAATATTTTACATATCTGTAGGAAATAACATAAAATTTACTAGATTGAAACAATATTTAATTATTAAAATTTACTGAATTAAAACAATATTTAATTATTAAAATTTACTGAATTGAAACAATATTTAATTATTAGTTAATCTGTTTTATCATTTGTATTTTTACGAGTAATTAAACATAACTAATTGTTTTGTGATAAATAATACAACAAATAAAACGGTAATGCAATATTTTATCACAGATATACATATGTACTTAATAATATCTGATCAATAATTTATAATTAATAAAAAATGTTTTCTAGAAAAATAAGCAAAAATAGAATGGTGATATGAAATATCGTCTTAAAAAGTACATACTGTACCCGTCATGTTTTCAGGGAAAAACTTTAACCAAAAAACATTTTTTGCTATTATTATCGATATGTTTTTCTAATTATTATTGATGATTTCTGAAATCTGGAATTTCCCCTTACCCGTCGCGGTGACTGCCCCGGTAAAACGGATAAGGAGGAGTCTACTATTGATAAGGAATTTTTTTTATAAATTCGAAAGCGTTCTGACTGGAGAATTAATATAATAATATTAAGCAATCGTAAGTAAATTCTAAAACAGCTGAGCAAAAAAAAGAAGACAGCGTGTAGTTCAGTTGTTGTGCAGCTGAAATAAGGTTAAGAGCTCGTATATTGGTTCTGACTGATTTAGTTTTCAAGTCATATCATCTGAAGAAACGAGGATCTCGAAGATACTTAGTATAAGGACATTTTTTATTTGGAAATAGGAACAGAGAAGACTTTTTTTTTAAAAAATCAAGCGTATTTGGCATCGTACTTGGGGTCATTATTATGTTAAACTTTTATTTCATTACCATCTTAAATTTATTGAATTAATATTTATTGGAATTTCAATATAAGTTATTCGAATCATTCTTCTTTTCTTTTTATGCCAAACACTAACTCTTTTGGAGAAAATGCAACTCCAAATAATTTTGTTTTAGATTCCAGACTGGGTTTACATAACGATGTGTTTCATTCTGTTTTTAAAAGGTAAATGAATACACTAGAAAAAACTATAAAACGTTTTAAAAATATATACCCTCTCTATATTCAACTCAAATTCATTTTTAAAAAAAATCTAATTATCTTATACTTTCAGAAAAACTCAATTTTAAAAACCAATGAGTAAATGATTTGCCATTTCTATGATATTTAGTTTGTTATAATAATAGTTTCAAATGATATACATTCATTTTCAATTCTATGGTCTGGAAAAACAAGGTAAATCAATAAATTATTAAATGATATAAATAAAATTCATCCTTCCATTAAATTCAAATAAGTAAAAACAATTTAGATTAAGAAAATTCAATTCATATTGATGTAGTTATAAAAAAGTTGGAAGATCGTTAGAATATAAATTTGTAGCATTTAACACTCATAGCATGATTTATTTATTGTCTTTTGAATATACCACTAAATAAACAAAAATATAATACAGAAATTTAAACAATAGTGAATAATAATAGAAAACATTTTAAAAAAGCAAATCTGAAAAAAAAAATTAATAATATTTACCCAACACCCCTAGAGGACCCTACATATATTTTGATTCTATATTAAGACCATATATCCACCAAAGTTGGTAAATAATTTAAAAAAAATAGGAATAAACCCTTCAATTAAAATATTAAAAGTCCGATTAGCCATAGCAGGATAAAGTGACCTTAAACGAAATAAACAAGCAATTAAAATATTAAAAACACCATCATTTTCCTTCACTTAAGATATATAGACCCTTTCCAAAAAATGAGGGTATACAAACTGAACTGCGATGACTGTAAATCTAAAAACAAGGGAAACACCGTGATGAGCAATGAATCAGATCAAAAGAACATATAACGGTATATAACAAAAAGATGAAGAATTCCAACTTTACAATAAATTTAAATTAAAACAATCATAAATTCATAAATCTTGTAGATAATAGGCTACATGTTAAGTATTTATGAATGATTAAAAATAAGATAATCCTTTAAATTCATTTCAAATTTATGCTTAAATGGCCAAAATATTTTAAATAGTTCAATTTTTAATTTATTTTCATTTAAAACAGAAAAACCAATTATTCATGGGACATACTTGGGCAAACCCTTGAATTATTCCATTGGCCTATCCCTCCTGTTTAAATCACAATATTACGATGATATATTCAAAACTAATGGAAAGTTGAACTATCAAAATTTATGTACGAAAATTGAATAAAACAATGATGAGAAACCATCTGAATTAAACTTTATTATAACAAATTATTTACAGATAGTATTTACAAAAAGCATCTTGAAATGAAGTCAAAAGGAGGCACAAATGGGTACTAGGTCCCTGTCATGCCTCATATAACATCATTTATCATTTTGCTTTGTAGCCCAGCATATTAACTGAGTGTTTTTACTGTAAAACAGATGTGAATTAAATATATGAAGTTATTTTTTTTTTTTTTTTTTTGTCTTTTTTTCAATTTAAGCCTGCATCTAGGAGCACTTATGACCAGCTCCTTTGGATGCCTTCTCTTGTTCCCAATACTTCCTGAGACCAGCCAATAGTTTTTCCTTTTACTCTTTCGTCAAGGGTTATCGACTAGTTCTAACTTTTGGAAGAGGGGACCAAGATTTCACCATACTTCTAAATTTCGACCGATCCAACACATCAAGGTCAGAAATTCCAGCAGAATTTAAGTCTTCTTGAATTTCATTAAGCCACAGACTTTGAGTCTTATAGCTTTTAATTAGCGAGATCTTTTTGGTAAGCCTATTGTTGTGCATTCTCAGCAAGTGCCCATTGCACTCCAGCTGCCTCCATCGCATACTAGTGTTGGCTGTTTCCAAATGTCGGTACAATTCGTGATTTGCCATTAGTCTGTAGGATCCATCTGGTAGAACTCTCGGTCAAGGAATTTTCCTGAGAATATGTCTGTTGACATTTTCGAGTTCATCCAAGAATTGATGACGGGGATCAATTTTAGATACTTTGATATTATCATCCAAGGAACCTTACAAAATGAACTTTTTGTTCATTAGTAAGGTTTCAGCTGCATAAAAGAACTGAGGCCTTGTTACAGTTTTGTAATGTTAAATTTTGGCGTTCTTCGAAATGCACCTCTTATTGTATAGATTTTGTGATAGCTGGTAGGCTGCATTAAGTTTGTACATCTTCCCAATATGGAGGTACTGTCTCTACCATTGGGATGGACCCATTCACCGAGATACCGGAATCGGTTGACTCTCCCTATTCTCCTATAACTGGTTATTAAAGGGGCTTTTCTGGGTTGTCGACTCTCAATGTACTTCATTTTATATGAAGATATAAAATAAGAAAAAAAATATTTTAGAATCTCAGCTGTATGAGAGACTCGAACTATCCAGACTACTGTAATAAATATCATCTATATTTCAAATTACTGATGTTTTTACACTTTTAGAACTAAAGATAAATGTATGATATTTAAAACTAGTTTTCTAGTAAACTAAATAACACAGAAATAGCGATTAATTTCATGAGTTTTTGCACATCTCTCCATATAATTCTACCAAAACCCAGATTTATAAGACTGACCACTCAAAAAAAATCCTTTAATCTACCATCTTGATCTACCCCTTTTACTTTTAATAGTCAGTTTAGAACTGATTTTGTATCTTCTTCTATTTTCTATTCCGCCATGTACTTTTCAGTGTAGAGGAGTTTTGCGTATCTAGTGGTTTATTATTCTTCCAGCTCAACTTTACTAACCCATAGTTATATGTATATACTGCAATTATATTTATTTAGCTGATATTGTTTCAAGCCTAATACTTTAAACAAAAGTTGTTTTTAAAAAAATTCTTTCCTCAGCAAAAGGGACAATATTTCATATCTATAAAGAACAGTATAAATTTCAATTGTTAAATATCTGACAATAGTAATATTCATTCAGAATTGAATAATTTAACTAGATTAGCTTGTTTCTTTGGGATTCCTTTCCTATTTCAGTATTGCACAACATTTTTTATTGTAATTAATTTACAGCTGGTGAACTTGAACTTAACAATTTAACTCTTTTTAACACAGGTGGGAGTGTAAATTTTTGATCAATACTTGATTGGTACCATCTAAATCCAAATTAAATGGCTCAGATGCTTCATTTATTAGAGCCTTAGGCCTATTCTTGGGGCTGCTTAATACCCCTTGGAGGACTGCAAGTTGCTAAATCCTTTAGTATTTAATCAATTTACTGTTAATATTTATACCAGGTATGCAAGTTTAAAATGTCGTTTATTTCTTAAAATATATACACAGTAATTTAAAAAAAGTATAATATATTTTATTCAAAGTACTGACCCTCGCTTTCTACACATTTTGTCCATCTCTCGGGCAATATATGGATACCATTCCAAAAGAATGCTTCATCTTTATTTGAAATCCATTCATCGAGCCATTTTCGTACGTTTTCGAAATTGTTGAAGTGTTGCTCCGCCAATGAGTGTCCCATCGATGAGAAGAGGTGATAATCAGAAGGCGCCAGGTCAGGTGAATACGGCGGGTGGGGTAGGAGTTCCCAACCAAGCGAAGAAATCGTTTCCTTAGTCAATCTGGCTGAATGTGCAGGAGCGTTATCATGCTGAAGAATGACTTTGGCGTGCCTGTGAGCCCATTCTGGGCGTTTTTCGATCAATGCGTGACTCAAATTGATCATTTTTTGTCGGTAGCGCTCGGTATTGACTGTTTCGCCGGGTTTGAGAAGCTCGTAGTAGACTACTCCCTTCTGATCCCACCACACACACAGCATTGTCTTCTTCCCAAAACGATCCGGTCTTGCACTCGATGTGGATGGTTGTCCTGGCGTTACCCATGATTTTTTTCGTTTGGGATTCTGAAAATAAATCCATTTTTCATCGCCAGTTACAACTCGATGCAAAAAACCCTTTCTTTCGTGGCGTAAAAGCAGCATTTCGCACACAGTTTTTCGTTTTTCCATCTGTCGTTCGTCCAATTCATGTGGAACCCATTTTCTAACCTTTTGAATCTTTCCCATAGCTCTCAGGCGATCGGAAATGGCTTGCCTAGTGACATTCAACTGTTCTGCCATCATTTGTTGGGTTTGGGTATTGTCTTCCTCTAATAAAGATTGCAATTCGAAGTCCTCAAACTTTTTTGGTCGATTTTCTCGTTTTTGATCAGTAACATCAAAATCACCACGTTTGAAACTTTGAAACCAACGTTCACATGTCCTGACGGTTGGAGCAACATCGCCATAAGTCTCAACAAGAATTCGATGACATTCAGATGCCTTTTTCTTTTGATTAAATAAGAAAATCATGACATGCCGCAAATGCTCTTTATTTGGCTTAAAATTAGACATTTTTAACACCAAAGAAAGGTATGATACGTCCACGTAAACGACTTAAAAACAACTGACTTTTGTAAACAAATGACTAACAAACAAAATAGCGTTTAGAGATAAGCAAATCCTTCAATAGGCTAAGAGCGCATTCTATTGGAATTAAAACGACATTTTAAACTTGCATACCTGGTACCTAATTGGTATGGGTTTGGATAAAACTTTGTATTTATTTCGCTAACTTTTATTATTATAAATACGATCAAAATTTTGTATTAACTTTTTTAAAAAATATGTATATATACACATATACATACATACACACAAATGTGTGTATGTGTGTGTGTGTGTGTGTGTGTGTGTGTGTGTGTGTATATATATATATATATATATATATATATATATATATATATATATATACTGTGACTGCAAGTGTAAATAAAGTTATTTACAATGGTATGTTTCTACTTCCTGTAATCTATTGTCCACATAATTAGGATATCTTCACTCTTCCACAGACTAACAACACAAACACTTATAAAGCTTTGGATGATTAAACCAATTGAAGATTAAACCAAATGTAAAAAATAATTTAAAAAAAAAAATCAAATTAATCTACTTTTAAAAATAACGAAGAGAACAAGAGAAAATAGGACTTAGGTTATTTAGATATTTTGAATAGAAGGGAACACATCATAATTATAAATAAGACCCAAAATTTGATCAACAAATCACTAAAAGTGTTAGAAGGCAGTAGCTTTGTAACAAACTTAAATGTACATGCACAAACACATACATTCACATGCATGCACATAACACATGCACATGGTTGATGCAAGGAATTTAACAAAAGCTTGCTACTTAATTAGTTTCCCTTCCAACAAGTTTTAGTTTTCTTTATTTCCCATTGTTAGCATTCTAAAATAAACAAAGATTGATTACTTCATGAACAGGTAAAGACTAATTTTTAAGCATTCTGATGAAAAATTCATATCTTAGAAATTAAATCCTAATAAAATCCAAAAATACATGGTTTTGTTGAAAAACAATGATAAATATTTTCGTAAATAGAAAGAAAAATTATTTTCTACTATAAAAAATAAAAATAGGATAAGAAACTATAAATATAATAAAATAAAATAATTAAAGCAATATATTCTGTATGCATATATTTGTAAGTAAACACACATCATTAGTAAAATAACATAAGCATAAAATTAAAGAAAATAGGTGAATTGCTTTTTAATAGCATGTTAAAGTCCCAACTCCACTCAAATTGTTACTTGGCAAAAACCATTAAATCTTTTTATTTGTTCATGGGATGGTGAAATCATATGGATTAAAAGCAAATAGAGTGCAGAGAAAGGTAGAGGAAGGGAAAACTGAATAAGTGAGTTGATGAAGTGTGAGAGGCCTAGTGAGTTACCTCCCACTAGTCGACGCTTTCTCAAACTTGTAACACCATCGCTAGTTGGACTTGATATCTCATCTTCCTCCTCAGGTATTGTATAAACTTCACCAGGACTATGGTCATAAAAAGACTCCATCGGCATCTGAGGTTTCATTTCATCTTTTGAAGTAGCTAGAAGGCTTGTCCTGTTGTCTTCAGAGGATGGGGAAGCAGGCGGGGAGGATGGGGAGAGTCGGATATCTGGAGAGTTCGAGACCGGTGAAGGAGTAGAATACTCACAATCTGGTTGCTGAATGTTTCCAGGTCTTCCGATGTCATCTTTCTCACCGTTTTCCCAACACTGAAATATGTATATTTTAAATCATTAAATATTTTTAGTATTTTTTATACAATAAAAAAATACTTTACAATGCTAAAATAATTTATTATAAAAAAAATGAAGTTTGATCAACAATCACTTAAAACAATAGAGTCAAAGTCATATAAAATCATAATGATAGTTGTAATAAAAATAATAATACTGCATTTATCGGTGTTCATTAAAACAATTCATAAATACAACAACACAAAGTTGTCATGTTTATGCATAAATGAATGGATGATAATAACTCACTAATTCTTTCTTAACAAAAATATATATATGGTAAAAAAATTAACACAATAAAAAAATCATTAAAAAAGTTGTTGGAAAATGAACAAGAAAACCCTTATCCTCGGACTATTGCCCTCTAAAATTAATTATAAAATGATGCTTAAGTTACAGCGAAACTAGAAAAAAAAAAGACATTCATGAAGAAAATAAAGTATAAAATTATTTAAAGAAAAAAAGCAGTAATCATTTATTTAAAATTATAATCATATAAAAATAAATTTAATAAAAAGATAAAATACAGTAATTAAACGAAAGATGAAGTTCAGTATAGTAATTAATAAAGTCAAGAAATAGATGAGAAAAAATGAATATTAATTTTTTTTTTTTTGTTTTTTTTGCCACGAAATAAATTTCAACCCGCCCAGATGGAATTCGAAACCCCAACCTTCAGTACCAAGTTCGCTGAGACTCTTGCCCCAACTCACACAATGAAATATTAATCAGCAAATATTATAATATTTAATTACATTAATCAGCAAGAATAAAGATAGCAATTTTATGATGGCCCATGGATTAAATATAATAATTCTACTTTTTCTGTCTCCTTAGTGCACTAAGGGATGTAGTAGCTCCACACCATCTCCTGAATTCTATTTGGTCCTGAGCCATTGTTTTCATTTCTGCTAGAGAGCAGCCCCTCTAAGTAAAGTTCGGTCTTCCAACTGGTAGCTTCATGCCTCCAATAGCCACCTGGCTCTCCATTCATCGCCCATTCTGCAGATGTGGCAGAACGACTTAAGCTGTCATTCCTGAAGAATGCCTTTTGCTGGTTTCACTCCTAACATTTCCCAAATGGTCTCATTCCACACCTGGTCTCATCTGGTTTTACCAACCACTCTTCTGAGAAACTTCATTTCGACTCCAGTGATCTTACTAACATGCTTGTCCCGGATTGTCCAGCTTTCAGATCATACAAAAGCACTGGGAGAAATACTGACTTGAAGAGTCTCAATTTGGCTTCTTTACTTACTTCTGGCATGGCTAGTAGAGTACTAGATATCTGGTAGAACACTCCATTGGCTTGCACACACATTTCAGGGCCTCCTGGTTGATCCTTCCATCACCACAGATAATTTCTCACTGATTCTTCTTCTAATTTCTCACTATTGTGGAAAATATTGAGCGACTGTACCTCTCTTCCATTGTGCATGACCTTGCTCTTAGCTGGATTAATCTCCAATCCTTTCCTTCTTAATTCTTCAGACCATTCATCTACAACTGTCTGCAGCCTTTCAGGGCTATTAGCGACTATTACAATGTCTCCAGCATATATGAAGCTCCAAACGAGAACAGATTCCAGAACCCTACAGTGGCCCTTTGAGTCCTTCTTTTACATATTTTCCACACTTCATCCATAACCACATAGAAAAGGAGTGGGCTCAGGAAGTCTCCCTGTTTAACACTGTTGCCAAATTCTAAGGAAACATATTTAATTCCATTCAGACGAACTATTCATTTTGCATCTTCGTATAAAGATTTAATTGCATTTATTAAATTCAAAGGTATACTTTTTTGCTTCAAAAAATCCTGTATTTTTTTACAGCAAATCAAGTCAAATGCTGATTTCAGATTTAGAAATCCCAGATAAACGCTACGAACCTGATCCCAAACTTTCCTCTACCATCATTCAGAGGGGGTGGAAAAGATGTATTCCTAAGCCTTGATTTTTCCTACCTCATTGAGTAGCATGTTCTTGCTCTTAAATAAATTCTCAGCTACTGTTTGAGAATTCTTGTGTATACTTTATATAATAAGGTAGAGAGACAGATTGGCCTATAGTTTTCACAGTATATCTGGTTTCACTTCTTCTGTAAAGGAATTAAAATGATTTCTTCCCATTCAGTAGGTATGTTCTTCTCATTCCACATCTTCTGGAAGAGATTCTGTAATATTCTGGTCAATTCCATACCTCTAAATTTGATCAGCTCAGGTGGTATGTTGATCAATTCCAGCAAGTTTCCCTAACGATCTTTTCAACAGTCGCTTCAACTTCTTCCGAAATAGCAACTTCCATGTCAAGTGGCTGATAGCATCAACTCCAGGCCTTCTTCTCCTATCTTCTGATGTAATTTCCCTGTGTTCCTCCCAGGAAAACTTGGTTTAGTAATGTTTACTCCAGACTTCCAACACACTTTTTTTTGTTATTAATTAAGTTTCCATCAATGCTCTTTATGGTTCTCACATGCCTAGATTTTCTATCTCTTATTCCCTTGACTGTACTCCAGAATGTTTGTGTATTTTTAATGATTGAGATCTGTCTAAGATATAGGTTGTTGGTTGGGGTATGCAGTCAAGAACATAGAAGTTAAAATTAAATTACCTGTTTGTTTATTTTGTTCATAATTCTTTTGGATCTCCACTCCAAAGTCCTCCCATTGTCTGTTTTTAGCCTGTTTACAACCCTGCTGAATTCATTTCTTTTTGCCACATACTCTTCCCATGCCATGGCATTCTTCCTCATCATATATACAACAACCCAGGCAATATTTTTCTCCTTCACTGCCTTGGTGATGTCTGTGTACCACTATCTGGTTTTCTTCGTAGTTGGAACAATCTTTTTCTTTCCACATAATTTTTTTTATTCCACTCGCTCAAGCAACTCATTTCTAAAGAACATAGCAACTCCTTCTTTTGCTCTATCAGCATTCACTCCTGAATTTATCATTGTGAATCCAGATGGTAGATCCTTGGTACCACTTCCCTTTATTTCAACTTCACTTAATCCTATCATGTCCACACTGTATCTTTGAATTTCCTTGACTAGTGCAGCCTCCTTTCCCATAAGTGCCTTGATATTCCAGGTTGCTATACATAAATCCTTATCCTTAATGTGTCATTGTCCAATTCTGAGGCTAGTGTTTGTACTTTAAATCATTTTTACTCCAGACGGGTAA
This sequence comes from Euschistus heros, assembly GCA_003667255.2. Taxonomy (NCBI): domain Eukaryota; kingdom Metazoa; phylum Arthropoda; class Insecta; order Hemiptera; family Pentatomidae; genus Euschistus; species Euschistus heros. Next base: position 1,804,198 of record RCWM02000112.1, on the reverse strand, counting down.
CGCCCAGTGTTAGAGACCCCTCACCTCGGGAGCAACTGGTTCCCCAAAGGACAATCCTCCTGGGTATATAAGTGGAGGAATCAAGAGCTCTCGTGGGCAGGAATATAATACATAGTTTTAAACTTATGAATAGCTATGTAATATTTGGATCCCCTATTATAACCATATTCCTCTTAACTATACCACATGAAAATTCTGCTCCTTTTTAAAAAATACTACCTTAGCTCTATCCTTCTTATTTTTCATAATTAAATTCCTCAATTAGTGAAGATCTACCTCTAAAGTGATCAGTAAGTTACAGTAGAACCAGATCCCATTCTTCAGATTCCTATCTAACTGGTTTTGAATAGCAACGTGAAATGATATTTCCTAGCTTTGAAACCCAACTTGTCAGAAAAAATCTTATCTTCTTCTTGTGCTATTCTTACAGCAGAGAAGCCTCTATTCAACACAGCCATCCCCGCTAAGCTGCCTCATTTCTTGAAGAGTTTTGCCTCTCTTCCCTCCAATTCTCTGTATGTATTCCATGTAGGAAATTCTAGGACGACCTCGTGGTCTCCTTCCGATGGATCGAGCTTCAATGAGGCGGTTCTCTTTCTTCCTCCATTCAACTGATGTGACCAAACCATTTTAACTTTCTGTTTTGAGCAAGGTCTTTAGCTCCATTAATTCCAGTTCTCTTCTGGTCTGTTCATTCCTAACCAATTCTCTCCTGGTCCTTCCAATAGCTCTTTGCAGGAATCTCATTTCTGCACCTGTAACAAGACTGGCTTGCTTATTCAGCATTACCCCACTTTCACTACCATAAGTTAGGATTGGAAGGTACACAGATTTGTATATGTGCATTTTTGTTTCTCTACCAACACCTGTGCCCCACTATGTAATTACAGATTGGGTAGTAGACCTGGTTGGCTTTGGATATTCTCTTCGCTACTTCTGAGTCAATCTTCTTTTTGTTGCTAATACTGTCCCTAATTAGATAAATTTCTGTACCACATCAAGTACCTCCTCACTGCAGACAAGCTGGACATCCTCTTGCTCTTCTCTTGATAAAATCAGAGCCTTGCTCTTTGAGGTGTTTATGATCATTCCTTTGTGGTGGAGCTCCTCCTGCCATTCGACAAGAGCTTGCTGTACTTGAGCTTAATATCATCAATCAGTACAATGTCATAGGCATATAGTAAACTTCATAACATTCCTCATATTCTACCTTCCGATGACAGTCCAAGCAGTTCGGTGCCTACAAATTTTATGGATTTCATCCATAAATATGATGAATAAAAGAGAACTAAAGCTGTTTCTCTACCTCACACCTATTTCTATGGGAAAAAGCTTGGACTCCTTTAGCATCCCATATTTCGTTTTTGGGAACAGGAAAAATCCTCTGCCATAAATCTGGTAAAATATAGAAATTCAAAACATTATGCAATTACTATAGATATAAATACAACTAAGCCAACTTTAGTCCAAGGGTTAAGGGTTTATGGTTTCAATAAATTACCTTAAGGAGAGAAATCTTCATGTTATTTAAGGTAGGTGACATATTAATGATTCGGAATGAAAGTTATTAGATGAAGCTAGAGACCTGTAATGGTCTATTAAACCAATGGAAGAAAATAGCTTATTATAATATTGTTTTGCTGTAAAAAAAAACATCATAAAAAAAAAAAAAAAAATAAAATATAATATTTTTAAATCATAATTACCCGCGTGATTAATTATTATAGGGTTGATCCTCTATACCATCATTATTAGTTTTTTTTTCCTGATATAGTTAGGATCATATTAAACTCATTGAAAGCTAAATGGTACATTTAGTTACCCAACAAACATATACCATAGTTTGATAATGATATTTAAATAAGAAGACAAACACTCATAAAATGTTTCAATAATAAACAAATAATTTAGATACAACTAGATTAGTTAAATTTATTTTATTTAATATAAGCAGAAACTTACAGTATTGTGGAAGTATGGATTAGGTTGTTTTTGAGAATTATAACTATCTTGTCTCTGAAGTGGATAATCTTTTCTTTGCATTGATGAAAAATTTTCTTGCAGGCTTTGGATCTCTTGTTTCATTTGATAATTGTCAAAGCGCTGATTAATATTAGAAGATATATTTTGGAAACTATCTTGCTGCAGTTGGAAATTTTCATTGTTATATTGTAGGTTTTCATTATGTTGAAATGTTTCTGGTATTTTCTGGTATGAACTACTTGCCTGATGATAACTATCTTGATTTTGAAGTAAATTTTGTTGTTGAAAATTTTCTTGATGAAAAGTTAAGTTTTGTTGATTTGGATAACTCCCTGGTTGAACAGAGAAATGCCTGGTGTCATCTCTAGGATTTTTCAAACCTCGAAACTGATTACTATCAGGTACAACTCTGAAACATAAAAAATATATGCCTAGGTTATGTTTTTTTTTTCTTAAAGGTATTGTTTTTGTTTTTTCTTATAGGTAATATTTTTTTCTTATATAGAAATCTAACCCACTTATAAATATATTTTTGTTTTTGAGGTCTGTTCCATATTTTAGAACAAATTGATTTATTGAATAGTCTTCATGGCAATAGAGTAAGCCAAGTATATAATATATAATCTATTTTTTTCTAAGCAAAGTAAGGTATAGGTAACTGAAGTAAATTATGAATGACTCAACAAATATTATAAAAATATTTATGCGGCTACATTTTTTTTTTTTTTTTTTTTTAATTTGGGTATTAATAATAATTATAAGTTAACTTACAAGCCTAATATATACAACATCCATTGTTGGTTTAATTAGTCTCAATATTGCTTCTTTTTTTTCCATGGTGGACAAGCATAAAGTTTCAGACATTGAAGCATTCCCATAACCTGTGTGGTGCTTGTCAATATTTATTTACTACTTTATGATATTATATTTATAAAATTGAATCTTGCCTGGTCACATTGATTATTATTTTATGGTGGATCGTTGGAATAAATGAAAGTCAATGAAAAAACAGCTATTATGTACTAATTCTTTTTTCTTTCAAATGATACTGTAGTTTACACTAAAAATACTTTAGGTAATAAGCAGTTGTCCAGGAGCAATGCTTCAATGGAGGAGCATGCTATTGTTTACTAGCCCAAATTTTTCCACAGCCAATAAAGTAATATCCAAATGTAAAAATATGTACTCACACTTCTTGTAGATTAAAATGATGTATTGAAGTTGATATTGAATCCAATATTAAGAGAGGAATAAATCAATTTTGCGTGCTCGATGAGTCTGATGATTGTTACAGTTGTTATACTGTTTAACACTTATTCTTAGGCTATGTTTAACACTCATTGCCAAATGAGGCTGGTATGTCATGGACTAATACCTCATTTTTTTCAGCAAATCACAACATAGTTGGTAGCAAAGTTCTTTGTGTTTTAACAGATTTCTGGTGGGTATATACGATATAATATTCCTACTTTACTTCATCCCAAATTAAAGATGTTTTCTACCTGGTCTTGATGGGAATATTGTTTAGAGTCACCATGATAACAATAAGAATGGTCTTTGTAGTCAATAATGACCTGCATGACATTGTTCAATAATATTTAGTATCAAAATGAAAGGAAATCTATATCCACTTTAATTCCTACTAACACCAGGAATTCCTCTTGACGTGAGAAATTGAAGAGCAACTGTACTTGACAGATATGACAAGAGGTCTTTGTTGAGAAGGTCTAAGTCCTCATTTTTGAACATAGTGAGAAAACATTGTCTTCATGTTATGTGAAAACCGTTACATGGATTAATATCATATTCTATCTTTAATTTTAATTTTTTTTTCAAACAAACACTTATAAAATTCCAAACAATATTATTAAAAAATAACTTCACAATGAAGTTTGCATGGTATAATGGATGAATTGTTGAAATATATTATTTTTAGAATAGCTTATACCTCACATTCTATTCATTCCGTCAAGACCTCAATTTGTATGGAAATCCATAAAAGAAGCTTTTATAGTTTTACTATATTGGACGAGTAAGTGGATCAGCTTTCAATGAACAATTTCATATGTTCCTTTTTAGACACTAAACAGTATTAAGATAAATATCCTCGTATGGTAGCAGTATCACATTCTTATTTATGTAGTCCTTTCAAATTTTGAAAACATCCTTTCTTTTAAAAAAATAAACAAATAAAAATGAGGGGATTTATCGTTTCTCTCAAAATTTACTATGGAATGATTTTTCCCTGATGCACATTACTTAATAAATAGGATCATTTTAACCCTTAATCTGATGGTTAAATTTATATGTGCTGTGTCAAGCTTGAACCATCAGTGAAGATCACCATTTTGTAATGTTAATCATCAATTATTTCCGCTAATGGAAAATCTCCTTATTAAATATTTTCATTCCATTGCTGAACCAAATAAAAATATATTTCATAATTATCAATTAAATAATTCCTTTTTTAATGTTACATTTATATATTTCTTAAGACAACAATTAACATCTCCAATTCTAGTAGCAACTAATGTTTTTCTGTCAATAAACTTTACACTCCTTTTATTTTCCTAAGTCTCAATGGACAAAAGATACTAAATATGACATAGATGTATTGTCACACTATTAATCAAATATCAGCTCTCTAAGGGATATATATCTAATACAGTAAGAACTTGCTAACAATAATAAGAATAATAATAAGAAGAATTGCTTATAACTCTCATTTTGTCATATACTTTGATTCCTCCAACTGGCTTGCATTGCAAAATTCCTAATTTATTCTTAAATTTATTATATTCAGCCTTCTACTATAACCAGCCATTTTAGCATATAACCAGGACCTTAATTATTAACTATGGGAATTAGTTTTCTGAGGATTCTATGATTCTCCTTCATTCCTGGTCAATCAGGTCAACTAATTTCCATTAGAAAACATTTTCTTCAGGTATCTTAGGGGAAAAAAAAAAATCACTTAGTTTTCAGAAATATGTAAAAGGATAATAAAAGTACCCCCTTTTCCAACAACAAAATACATAAAAATAAAATTTTTTAAACAATAAAAAAAGTAAGGCCTAAGTCACATTAAATACAGATTATACAACCTGTAAAAAAAAATTAAAAAATAAAATCTTGGCACTGTTGGGGAAAGGACCAAGAGCACCAATTTCAGTGTGTTGTGAGTTTAATTCTTACTTGTATCACTTATGATTTTTATTTAGTAAGTAAACACAAAGTTTTTGCAAAAATTATTTATTGATATTGCAAGAAACAATCTTTTAAACTTTCTAAAGTCTTTCTCAATTGGTAAATATGCAAGCACTGGGCTATAGCACTAATCACTATTTTTTTTTTTTACAGTACTCCAAAGTATTTGCTGAAAGACATTGGTTATAAATAATGTCAACTGCTTTTAATATTTTTGTTGAATTTTATTTATAAACTGTTTCTTATTATGTGTTATTTTAAAAATTAAATTATTGATGTAATTTATATATATATATATATATATATATATATATATATATATATCATGATGGTATATTATTTTATTTGGTTATTATTTTATTTTCCATTATTTTATTTTCAAGGGGACTAGATCTCTGAGAAATTGAGTGAAGGCTACTATCAACTCAGTTCAGAACAGTGTATGCTTATTTCCTATCTTAGATTTAATTATACTCAGCCCTTAGAAATAGACCTTATTTCAATCACTCTTTCTATAAAAGAATCACAAACTATAGATAGTCATGGGAGTACACAATAAACCCAAATATCATTCAGGTAAAAAGCAATGTATACTCACAACTAGGACACTTATACAAACCAATCCTACCCCCTACCCATCTTAAAGCAAAATTTTTTTACTTATCCCAGTGTACATTTTCCTAAAACCATTTAGCGGAAATTATATGAAGTGTCAATTTTAAATAGTAAAGTAAGATTCAAACAATTTTACTCACGGCTTTTGTGTTTTATCTAAATCTTTAGCTTTGGCCATGACATTCTGTATAAGTGCTCTTTCTTCAGCACTAAGATGACTTAGATCTAAATTGGGTTCTTCTGGTCCTGTGAAAAACACAGTAATGAAAATTATTGAAAATAAAATAATTGAATAGTTTTCCTTTTAAGTCTAATAAAATTCCTAATGATCTAAAAATATAATACACCTGGGTGTAGGAATTTATATTGTACATATGATAAAAGTACTATCTTATAAAAGAAATAATATATTAACTACAATTTACCACAAATTTAAAATAATAATTCAACCATGGAAATATATATAGCTATTCAGTTTTTAACAAAAAGTAAAATTGAGCAAATAAATTCTTCAAAACAATTAAATGTTCATAAAACCCAATTTAAATAATTTGAACTTATCAGAAAAGTTCAAATTATTTATGCATAATATACATATTGTGACATATTTCATTATATTAAGCAATGAATGCATCAAGTTAAAAAAATGAGCAAGCAATGTGTTTCATACAACCAAATGCCACCCATCACCTGGTGTTATGATTCAACAGGTAAAATATTTCATTTTAGTTTTGCAGTATTTTTTTTTTATTTTCTATGTTAAAACACAAATTAATAAAGTACAAAATTTGTATAAATTATTTATTGATCCTGATAATCAACAATTGGATTTAGTTTTATAATAAATTTTAGATTAATTGACAATGGGTATCGCTAAGTGAAAAGTCAATCTATGTATATATTTAATTTCCTTTTAATTATATTGTATAATTGCAAAATCCTACCAAAAGAACTACTTTAAACAAGAAAAATAATAAAAATCTCAAATGCTAATAAAGAGTTATTATTAAATTAATTCATATGCTATTTATTTAGAATTACTAATGTTACGACATAAATTATAACTCAGTCGCGATATTTTATCGGGTATAACAACTAAGGTAATTAAAAATGTTGCTTCAAAATTTTCATTGTATTTACTCCATGAGAGTATTTTCCCAATTGTTTCAATTTCAATTTGACGGATAAGTACCTCTCAAAACATTTTGAGGGGGCATGTGGGTAGTGGTGGGTCGAGGGTAAGTCATCTGTTGTAGCCTTGGACCTTGCTGGTGATATGTAGGCCGGATTTGTGCTGGTGGTCTTGGCGGAGGAGCGCCTTCTCCTTCCCCCATCAAAGTGTTTAACATTTTGCTAGCGAAACTAAACATTGTAATCGCGTTCTAACTAATTACCGAGGCTAAAACCATCATAACAGTTCCATTTCCGGAAAGGGATTAACATAACTTTAACAAAACCTCAACTAAACGGGAACACTGGAAAAGTGTACAAGCCGCCCTTGCTGGCAGATCGATATTAGTAACGAACGCATGCGTGTATTCTCCACGTAGATATGAGATTAACTTTGGTTTTGACCCTAACTTACATCATCATTTAATTCTTTAACAAATCATATAAAATATGCCTAATTGATAAATAATGAAATATTGATGTAGATTTTGTTCACAACACTTCAGCCATTGCCCAACTCACTTGTAAAGATCGATACATTGTTTGACAACTATGTTGGCTTATAATAAGGGCGGGAAAATAAAGAATGATCATTATGACACATGTTTATATTTTAACCTAAATATATTTAAATCAAATATGTTATGTTGCTACCGTAAACATCAGATAATTATTAGTCTAACTTACAAACAAAAACAGAATTCTAAAACAATTTTTTTTCTATTTATGAAATATTTATTAAATAAACCAAAAAAACGATATTAAAGTTTACTTCTTTTTTTTTAAATATTAATTCAGTTCCAAGTTTTGTTCAGTAACGAGTTTTACCTTCCTTAACCACTATCACAACTTATAATTTTTTGCGATATTTCGTATTGTTCCAGTGCCAGTTTCACATAACTATTTGGTCGGCTACGAGTGTACCTTTTAGTTTAAATATATTCGACAGGATAGAGGTTGGTGATAGAAGGTTATAGGGTGCTTTACATTGATGGATTATTTACTTTCGGCTCATCTGACAGGCTTACTTCGGTCTCATTATGACAGGCTTTTGCAACAGACATAATGTTACTATTATAATATTTTAACAATTTTAATATATATATATATATATATATATATAAAAGTTTCCAGGTGTATTGCATATAATATCGTGTGATCTATGATCTAGGAACTAATTTACTTATAAATATAATTATTACCAAAATTGGCAATATTTTTGCCTTTGTAAATTTATTTCACACAGTCAGAGAAAAATACGTATAGACTCATACATAAAAAATAATATTTAATCGAATTATTGCCCCCAATCATTGAGCATCTTGTTATCGCTTTTAATCAATCATTTTTTAAAATTAGTCAGTATAAAAAATACAAAAACAAACGACATATTTCCGAACAAAACCTCACATTTTCTACAACTAAAGGAACATTTGAGTTTGATCAAAACCATATAAATAAAATTTTTAAAATAAAAACGTATAATTAAATAATTAATGCTTAAGCATTAAAATCACTTTTTCTAAAAACTAAAGGAATGGTAACACACAAATAAAATTTTTTAAATAAAAAACGTATAATTAAATAATTAGCTAAAATAAGCATTCAATCAAACCTCATTTTTCTAAAACTAAAGGAACATTTGAGTTTGATGGTAACCACACAAATAAATTTTTTAAATAAAAAAACGTATAATTAAATAATTAGCAAAATAAGCATTCAAACAAACCTCACTTTTTCTAAAACTAAAGGAACATTTGAGTTTGATGGTAACCACACAAATAAAATTTTTTAAATAAAAAACGTATAATTAAATAATTAGCTAAAAATTCAAACAAACCTCACTTTTTCTAAAACTAAAGGAACTCCATACAAATAAATTAGTAATGCCACAATAAGGTAGGTACCTGCATAATTATATTTCAATTTCTCAATTATTTTATTTATTTATTTGTCACTAAATTAAAATTACAATTGTACCATATCCACCCATGAACAATGGGGACAAAAACACACAGTATTTTCGGTTTACAGCGTTTTATTTTATATCAGCTAACATTCTTCGAAGGATCACTTCCTCGCTTTTCAGAGCACCAGTTGCTTTGTTGATTAAGCAACTGATGCTTGAAGAGGGAAAGAAGAAGTCCTCCGGAAATGTTATTTGAAAGGAATCAAAAACTCTGTAAACCGAAAATACTGTGAGGTTCGTTTGCATTGTTCATGGTTGGATATCTCAACATTAGCCTAGAACAGTAAACCACAAATTCTGAAATGAAGAATAAAACTTTTACTTTATTTATTTAGATGTGTTTGGAACAAAACTTAAGGGAATTTTTATTTTGGATTAGAACGGAGCAAATGTTGTTTTTCTCTGATCATTTTTTGAACGGAAAATTCTAGCTACATCGTTAGCAGGAATTGAGTCTAGAATTGATTGATGTGTGTGGCATACTGCCAAATGGTTGAGTCGTTCTTGAAATAGTGTTTCTTAAAACGTTTTAAGCCTTCTTAGTGAACTAAAACTCCTTTCTGCCTCGCAGGTTGAAGAGGGTACAACAATTAAAATTCTAATTAAGTTTTCTATATTCCCAAAAAGAGCTCTCATTTCTTGGGACATTTTTTTTAGTGAATCAACTACGTCGTTGACATTTTTTACATGAGGATGTATGATCTGATGACTGTGTTTTTTACACCAGTTATTTTGAATTCCATTCTAATTCGAAGGGCTAGTATATAATTATATTAGTGTTTCCGTTTAATATAACGCAGTTCAATAGTTATCTAATTACTGATTAGCTAAGTCTTTTTAACTTCTCTCATCTGTTATAATGTTGCTTCCATTTCTAACACTTTTTATTGAATTTTTTAAAATTGATATAATTGTTTCTGCTTTGTAAGGATTTCGAAGAGAGTTGTATACTACTAATAGTTTGGATTAAAGTAACTATGTTTTCACTCCTGAATTAGTGGAACATTGGCAGATTAATAGTTATTTGAGAGGCTAAATACTTGATTTCGGAATCTTTTTGTAACCAATTTATTTTAATGTTAGTATAAGTTTATTTTTATTTTATATTTCATTATTTTGTTTTTTTAACCTAGAAAACCCTGCGATAATCATCAAAAATGTATTTATTCATTATAACATCTCAATAAAGAATTAAAAATAACACGGTTTATATAGGACTCGTTTCTTATTTAGCAGCTTGTTCTATTTATTCGGTTCAGTTTGCAGCAAAAAGCTTCCGTAGGCCGACTGCCAATGCTTCCACGTCAACCCAAAAGACGCGATTTCTTCACTTAAACCTTCTGCCTTCAGGCTTCCCAAAATAGCTTTTGGGCAATTTCACTGAGCCATTGCTCTAAATATACCTCAATCTAATGTTTGGAAGCCTAATTGCAAAAAATTGACTTATTAATATCATATAATCATTGACGAGCAGCATTCACGACGAATTATAGTCATATAATCGCGATTTTAGATATCAATGATAGTACAGGGTATTAATACCAGGGGATTTGTTTTATAAACTTCGATAAATTTAACTTTCTAAAATAAAATGTTTTTCTGACAATATATGCAGAGAAATATAATGAGGTAGTCTATAGAATCTGTGAGAGGTTCTTGTTCCATGTGGGGGACGCGAACCTTAGTATACTCTGATTTACTCCTTTATAAATGGGTTCATTGGGTATCTGAAGCTCCAGAAAGCTCCCCCGATATGACTGCATGTTAATTTGCCAAGTACTGTAATTGAGGGGGTCAGATTCGTTTTACTCGCCAATTTGACTGCCAGGTAAGCGCCCATCTCACTAGGATTTATTCTTTTGCCTTGTATTGAAATATCGATGGGGCGAACTATATAATTCGTGTCTTCCAAAATGATTGCTCGTGCCCAGATAGAACCAGGACCGCCGAGAGCCAAACCGGGACACGAGGCTATTGTACAGGCATTTTAAACCCCACACCCCAACAGTTGTCACCTTAGCTCGCCCCCTCCCACACGAGCCTGGGCCCCAGGGATTTTGCTCTCCCCCCCCCCCCCGTCAGCGGCCCTGGATAGAACCATCATCATACATTTCCTCTAGCACCAGTCACCTCAGTTCACCAGCACTGCTGTTCGACGATACTGTGGCTGCAACGTAGTTCACATAAGTTGCTGCGAGGAACATCTCTTCTTCCAAAAAACCGAGTAAGTCATCAAAGACAAGCTTCCACAGGAATGAACCCAACAAAGAACACAAAAGGCATTCATTTTCGACGTCATCCTCTATCACTTTACAGGGCCACTCTGTACGGTACTCCTCAGTCTCTTGTACAATGAAATTTTTCTTCTTTGAAGGAAAGTCTCAGCCGCTTTACAGGTGATCTCCATTGGGAGATTGGGATTCTTTCTACCCTATAGTACGTTGATATCTTCAGAGGTCGTCTTGCCTTCTGCTCCAATCATTATGAATACGGACTTCTTCTTTGCCATATGGATCGACGGTAAGATACGGGCGATGTCGGTCAGTAAGAGGTGGCTAATCAATAAGAATGTTGATTTGACTTTGTCACGAACTCTTCATTAAACCAAAGCTCTACCGGTAATAAACATTCAAGTATCTCCATCCAGCAGTCTGACACCCGCACTTTTCTATATGGTTTCTGTTATTCTTTCTGCAGCGCCTTGTCTCATGCAGAGAGAGCCCGGTAATCCGCGAGGTTTAAGTAGTAATGTTAATCTTATTTAGCCTGTATCAAATATTTGAATCAAATCATAATCACGCAGATCGAAGAACAGAGAGGATCAATATCGAAGTTCGAAAACGACAATGGGCTGCCTTGCGGAACTTCTGGCAGCACAATGGTCTGGCTAAATTAATTTAATTTTTTTTAAGTATGACCAGTCTACCACCCAATATATTTCGTGACATTTAAAGAACTAAGTGACATTCAGCTTAAACAATTAATTTTTCTCACTGAGGAGAAAATGGAGAATTGAGTAAGATGCAGGTTTCCAAAAGTTAGTAATAAATTACTCACGTTTGGCAACTCATTAAAACTTCCTGAATAGTAATCCAGGGGCTGTTTGGATAGTTATAATAGATAACTGATCATAGCTGTTTAATAATATTTAATAGCTGTTTGTGGATGAGTCCAGTGAATGATTTAAAAGAGACATAACAAAAATTAGTTGACTATTTGCCTTAATTTTAAAAAGAAATAGGATGAGATTGATCTGAAAGGACCCTTTAAATCTATGTCACTATGACATTTTTGATAGTGATGAAAAATATTGGCACTCAAGATCGCAGTCAGACCTGTTTCTCCAAGACTACCAATCTAGGTTTTATTTGTAAGCAAATAATATAATAATAATAAGGCTTTATTGACATATTTACAATTACATTTACAAAATCATTTAGAATACATGTGCCGGTCTAAAATCCTCTACATGATTAACATAGTTTTATGCTTTGGTAAGTAGTTTCACACTTTACAGTTTAGCTGTGAACAGTGGGAAAAAAAAAAAAAAAAAAAAAAAAAAGTAAAGGAAGAAACAATAATTACATAATATAAAATAAAATAAGAATTAAATAAATCAATAATTAAATACATGTGGTGGTCATATCATGACACCACAAAGAATCGTGAAGAAAAAGATAATGATATGACCACCACATACAAAACAATAATAATAAATATAAATAATCAATATATAATAACCAGCATACATTAGTGGTGACTATTTGTATACATAGCAGTTGAGTAATCTGTGGGGAGGTTTATGTTAAGAGTACATGATTGGTTCTTTTGCGCGTGTATCTTTTGAGGGAATTTTTATCATAATTACCAATTTCTTTCACTAGTGAATTTTCTGAATTTGTTTTTTTTTTGCAAAGTATGCTTTGGTTTGTTCGAAGACGTGCTGTTTTAAAGGGAGTAAGTTTAGGTCGTGGAGCATGGTTGATATTTTAGTATAACGAGGATAATCATTGATGATCTTCATGCAAATATTTTGAACCCTTTCCAATTTATTATAGTTAGTGGAGCAAGCTCCACACCGGAGAAGCATATGTGATTTGTGCTCAGATTACTGTTTTGTATAGAATGAGTTTATTTTTAGGGCTGAATTTCGATTTTTTATTGAAGTAGGGGAAAATTTTGAATAGAAGTTTCTTAGCTTTATCTGTTTTGTTGTTAATATGTTCAGTGTATGTTAATGATTTGTCCAGTGTTAAACCTAAGTATTTTATTGATTTAGACCAAGGGATTTCTGCTGCATTTAAATTGATATGCTCGTCTATGAGTGGTCTACGTTTTGTGAAGATAATTGCCTCCGATTTGCTTGTATTCACTTTCAGTTTCCATCTCTGGCAATATTTATTAATTTTTTTGTAACTTTGTTGCAGCCGATTTACAATAGTTTCGATGTGATAAGAAGCTGAGTATAGTGCAGTGTCATCTGCGTACAGGGATATTATCATGTTAGGGTGTTTAGGAAAGTCTGACAGGAACAGGTTGAACAGAGTTGGGGATAGGCAGGAACCTTGTGGGAGACCGGCGGGAAGGGTAAGAACTTTGGAGGAGAAGGAGTTTATTTGTGTATAAAATTGTCTATTGGAGAGAAATGAATGAATAATATGAATTAAGTAAGGGGGAAATTTTTTAAGAAATATTATATATCACAAACAATAATTTTAAGGATAAAAGCACATTAGACGCTAAAAAAAAAATTAATTTTTAATATGTGAGACCCAAAGCGATTAACTAATTGAGAAATGGGATTCAGATATCATCTGTTGGTTTTAAACTTCTCATCCCAGCTGCCAACAAGACAAAAACATTGACATGATTGACAAAAATAGCTGTTAAATTCAAATCAAATTTTGAACAAAATAGACCATTCCTTATTGTGCCACAAAATATATGAATATTATATATTCAGTAAAATAATGACTATTGCCATTTAATTCAAATAATATTTTACAGATATATAAAAATATAAAAACAACTATTCTCCCATCATTTACTTAACATCACAATATATATGATAGTTTATAAAAAATTTTTTCTTCATGCGACGTTTCGTGGCATTGCCACATTATCAAGCCCTGAAAATATGCAAAAAAACATACATGTATGACATAACGCGAATATGGTACAACATCAACACTCAACTACTGTACATTATATAAAAACTTATGAATTACCTTACAATCCTCATACTCATATGATCCTTATCCAATATAATATCAATCGACTTAAAAAAGTCTTGTCTTAGTGTCATGTCTAATCTACACACATTATGTCGCGTTATGTCATACATGTATGTTTTTTTGCATATTTTCAGGGCTTGATAATGTGGCAATGCCACGAAACGTCGCATGAAGAAAAAATTTTTTATAAACTATCATATATATTGTGATGTTAAGTAAATGATGGGAGAATAGTTGTTTTTATATTTTTATATATTACACCTTTATATTATAATAATATCTCCTTAGTAATTATATATTGTATAATAATTTTACAGATGTTCTTATATTCCAATCCTTTAAATCCAAAATCCTTCATAAAATATACCTTAATATGTCACAAATAAATTTATCCATAAAGATCTAAATGTCCCACATGTTTATGAATTGATCTAAACCAAATCCCTATCCTTCCATGATAAGCTTCATAACCACTCGAATCCATGAGTCTCCCAAATTTTGGTTGGCCCAAGAGAGTTAAACCCACACTGCGCAGTGGTAAACAGGGGTGACAGTAAGAGATTATGATGATGATTTTCACACATATACTTGAAGTATATATTATATACAGCTCTTAATATCAATAAATAACTAACAAAAGTTTTATTGATTTTAGTAGTCATAAAGAAAGCAAGCATGGGAAAAATTACACAAAATCCATTTTAATTTTTTTTTTTTCCATTTTAATTTTAATTTTTAATATTTACAATGTATAAAATGTAGTATATGCCAAAATTACATTAATTTATAAAATAAAAATTCCAACAAGAAATATATTCTAGTTTTCATTTTCATATAAACATAAAAGTAGTTGCAAACTAAGTTTTATATTAATAAATTTATCACTACAGCATGTGTTTGAAGACAATAACATAAGTCATTATAAAAGGCACTGACTTTTTAAATGTAGTTTAAAAAATGAGAAATATCTTATTTATGAATATTTTAAACTTTGTACTTTACAAAAATTAAACAATATGTTATTTGGTAAATCTGCCTGAACAATAATTTTTAAAAATAAGAAATCATAAAACAAAAATATCATTCATCAACTATATCAGCTTTTAAATACAACTTTTGTGACCTCAGCAATAGTAATGGCATCCTGAAACAGCAAGTTTCTCTTTTACAATATAAAGAATGACACATTTCCATTCTATTAAAGTACTGTACTCAGATAAACTTTTTTTTCATTGCATACTTATAGATTTGAACCTTGATATAATGAAACAATGTGCGAAATGAAGAAAATACTGGCTCCAAAATCTTTACTTTGAATAAAATAAAAGGATATGTCAAAATAATTGATCCTATTATCCTCTGCATTTAATTCTATTTTAAATTAATAGCATCAATACAAAACATTTGTACAGAATCATATGTTTTTCAATCATAAAGAAAGAAACGTAATTTATTTAACTGGTTTACACACACTATAAAATGTTTTGAGCCAAAATGGAAAATTTTAAGTATTCCATCCTTGTGAGCTTAAGAGGATAGACTTAATAGTGATGAAGTGGCAGCAGAACAGATATTTTTTTCAGTAAGAATGGATTGAGATAAAATAGTGGCTTTTTATACATAAAAAAAAAATGTACATGGAATGACCAGAAGAATTTTTTTAATACATATTATAAATATAATTAGAAATGATTAATAATACATAAAAATAATATTTCTTTTTTCAAAATATTTTTATCCATACTTATACTTACTAGTACAGTAATTTTATTTTAGATCTGGCACCTCTATTGTTAATTATTTCCAAAACCTTGACATGTAAATAGAAAATGGCCAAAAGAACCATCTAAACGACAAATTTTTTCATCACACTTTAGAGATTCGTTATTTCAAGGTTTGAATATAAACATTAGTAAATAATTATCAAACACAATATAAAATATTAAGTAATTGTATACAAGATTTAATATACATAAATATAATATGTAATATCCAATTATAAATGAAAAAGAAAATTAGATTATAAAACCCTATGTTTTACATGATTCCTTATCTGAGAACATAAAATAACAAATAATTTTCAATTTTTTAGAAAGTATAATTAAAAGACATTAAAATTTATAGCAAAATCATTAATGTTCAGATTTATATATCTCCAAATAAGATTGTTAGTTTCATTAAATCATACCTCATGCTAAGCATCACAGCTAAGTCAAGCATATTTTAGTAGTAGAGCAGCATAAAGAACATGAAATTAATACATCTGAGAGTTCATACATAACCTATTTTCTAAATTAGATAGTAAAATATTGTGGTTTGCACCTCATATACTATAAAGAAATTTATAAACAGTATTTTTTAGTAAATGCCAACCTATATTTTATGAGTACCTAAGTCCTTAAAGAAAGTTTTTTTTTTATTAATTGTAATGCAGCAGCCTACATAAAACCAGAGCTTAAATAAAATAAAATACAACTTATACAAAATATCCAAATGACATTCATGTTTTTAAAATAAATAAATCATATTTCATTTAAAAAAATAAAGTCTCGGAATGTGAAAATAAAATAACAAAGAATTAATGAATTTAGCTACATAGCAGATTCTTTTTATTAGTTACTTCACATAAAATTGGATACATCTATAGTTTTAAAATACATTGTTTAGAATAAACTAAATATTTGGAAATATTTCTAAAAATAAAATAAATAAATCAGAAATTATTGTGACACACTAACTCAAGAACCGTTTTCTTATTTGAAAAATTAACTGATAATTAATTTACTATACATATCAATAAAAACATGACTGTAGCTAATTTTTTTAATATTTAGGAAAGGTGCATTCTATTAGGAAATTCCACTTATAACTCTTTCTTTAGTCAAGAGGTAAAAGTTAAGCTAATTTCTAGTAACTTGCCTATAATACTTCTCAATATTTGAAGGACTATAAATCACTTTTGCTCCCTCTTATTTCTTCCCCCCCCCCCAATTCCTTTTTGTGTTTGAGTGCTCCAAAGTACAAGAATGATTTATTTTCAAGAATTTTGATAAAAAAACAAATATTAATTTTAATTTTCTCTGAACTCCAAGATTGAACAAATATCTCTTATAAACCAAAAATATTCCAGTCTCAGGCAAAACAGCGCATATCTGTTTGCACACTCACCAATTCTTAACAAAAATTTATGTTAAATCTATTTATAAACAATATTTTAAATTTTGAAAAGTTTAAGCAAAATAAGTTTTTTTTTCTTGCAATAATGAGATATTCTTGATAAAGAAGGGGTATGCGTTATCAAGACATATTGAATTATGATATGTTCTATTTAAAAGAGTAAACTTGTTTTAAGACATAATTTTTTTTTAAATGCTACTATTCATTTTTTTAAAAATAACAAATAGTTAGTAAAGGAATCATTACTGAAAATATAAGACAAATAACCAGGATTAACCATAGAGTCATCAGATTCATACTTCCTACTTGGAACTTTTTTATGTAGGTAGCTATAGGGGGAACAACCAAGAAAACTAATACATCCATACAATTTATTATTTTCAAATTAAATGTTATCAAATCTTAACAAAATAAAACTCAATACTCGATTAATATCATAACCATAACATTTTTTTCAACAATATTAATGTCTTTAAAAGCAAAACTGGAGTTAAATAGGCATGCCATATTATAAGTTAATTTTGTCTGTGATACCATTTTTTGTATAAAAAACTTTAATTATAATAGAAAACTAGATTAAATCATAACACAACTCTAACAAGCCAATTTGATGAAAACTCAATGATAATCAAAACTAACAGAATTAGTAATAACAAATTTTAAAACAATTTTAATCTATTATCTATCTAAATTAAAGAATGTATATGTTTTATGTTTTCAAAAAACAGAACTGTTACTATTAATATCAGTAAACTTCTAAAATTATAATAAAATTTTAAATATTCTTTTAATAATAGGAGATATGAAAACATTATAAGTTCATTAAAATAAACTTTAACACTTCTAAATCAATTATTCAATTATAGATACATTTATACACACTCCCATTAAAACATCAAAGTACAGTAAACTCTCTCTAATCCGGTTGTTCTGTTAAACCGCACATTTCTTTATCCAGCGCCTGCAAAGTGAGAAAATTGATATAATATATTTTTAAATTATACCAACAAATTACTATTGAATATTTCATTGATAAATGGAATATTTTTTAAATTCATTTTTACTTTTGAGGGAATTATTATTTTATTTATTTATAGTCATTTCAATTTTGTCAATAACATGTACATTAATATACTTGCACAGATAGGAATTTGAATGCAATATAATGCTGACTTGACCTTCGCAAACATAAACAATTCAGGTATCCGAACCTCCCTGTTTTAAGGGAAAGGGAAAATAAAACTTTTTTAGAAACAGATATTCATGGAATTAATCTTTATAATCATTAAAATTGTTTAATAAATACATATACATGTGTTTAAGATTGAATTTGTCAAAACATAAACATTAGAATAAAAAATTAAATAATGAATTTGGGAATCTTATATCTAAATTTATTATCCATGAATAATTCAGTTTTCCACTTTATTAATCTTTAGTGTAAAATTTTAAAGCTAATATAAGAAATAGTTCAAGCTCCTGTAAAAAAAAATTCATGGATTCCCCCAAAAAATGTTATTGCCTCTTCAACATATTATATTGCCATTAGTTCTTCTCACTAACTTAACTGCTACCAACTATTATCCTGTTGCAACAATTTTGATTGAGTTTAAGTTTTAAATATTCTTTTGAAATGTTAAAATCCTCTTTTTTATTTATATTCAACTTTTACTATTGAATTTACAAGGTACTCTTAAAACATAAAACACATTTTAGTCGGTTAATAGAAAATAATGTTAAATGGATGAGTTATCTACAGAAATGTTAACACACTACTATGCAATTGTAAATTTGTAAATCAAACATTTATTATTTTTACTATAACAGAAAAGGGTAGGTAAAAAAAAAAGAGGAAGTCAATATAATTGAGTCTATGGTCAAACAAAAAGAAGTTATCATAAAATCAAAGTAGAATTTTACGTTCTTTCTTCTGAAAAAAACAATTACTAAGTTAACAAGTATTGTTTCCCTTACGATAATCCAAAATTTTTCCTCATTCAAACCCCTTCTTTTAAATATTTTGGGTTAGTGAGAGTGTACTGTATTAATTTATATATTTTTTTAATTACGTCATATTTTCCAAGATGTGGCAAGGTCGATCCCAACATCAGAACAGGGAGAGTACTATACTCAATTTACATTGCACCATAACTGTTATTTACAATTCGCAATAAATATAACAAATATCCATGAAATAATAAACTTATCAAATAGGAAATTTCTTTTTAGAATGGGGATTGGAATGATCATGCTTAGAAGAACCTTTAACTTTAGAGCTCATAACATCCTGGGTTTGCTGCTGAAGTATAAACAAACATTGGTTCAAAGAAATGAGCATTGCTTGAGAAGATGCTTTCAACATCAGAAGATCAGGATCAACATGTTTCAATTTACCTGAAAATTAAGTACAAAAAATAAATTAAGATATAACAATAACAAATTCAAACCTTTAATTTTTTCTTAAATATAATAATAAGTTTATAACAAAACAATCAAAAGGATAAAAGATTCTTTTTTTTTTTTCTAATTTAATATCTAAAACTTTCAACAGCTGCCTCTATGGTTGAATTATAAAGCAAAAACTTGAGGAAAACCTGGAAGACCCTTCAACCAACAAACAAGACTTTGATGACAGAATATATCCACAAAAACTGTGAAAAGCATTCATATAAAGGAAAGTGAAGACCTCATGAGCACAAGGAGTGTAAAACCGCAATAAATACACATCATTTTTAATAAGAAAATTTATAAAATAAATTACCCTACTTCTTACACCGACATATGAACAATTCTGTTCAATTGATTTTTAAAATTTTCTCGAATGAAATTCTGATTCATTTTACATATTAATGTCTGTACATACTTCAGTAAGCCATAAAAAATCTAGGAGTATTAAAAATATAATCCAGCAGTATTAAAAAAAAAATTTAGGTTAATTTATTTGGGCATAACGCCCTTATGTACTCCAACTAGGGCAGGAAGGATGGTTATTCTACAGGTTACCAACCTATTCTAGCCATGATGGGAAGGTCAAAGATTCATTTCGTGGGTCCGCCATAAAAAAGAATTTTAACTCGTTCAGGTGGGATTCGAACCCACGACCTCCAGTACCGAGCGAGTTGAGACCAAAAAATTTGTTGGCAACTCGCTTGGTCATCGAGTCCCCAAAAAAGTATTTACAAAATCTAGAATTAAAATGGTTTATGTCAGCTTCTTGCATTTAGTATGGCTAGTACACAATAGGGCTTTAATAGAGTAAGATTTTGAATGAATTCTTAAGAGATACTTTTAGAATACATAAATACTACTGAACATGTATGTGATAAATTGTCAAGACTAATAAACATTAGACATCCAACTCAACCGGATTTGCATCAGTAGTAGAGGGTCCCCCTAACAGAAGAATAAAAAATCATCACTTAGCGAATTACAATTATTAAAGCAATGCCCCATTAAATGTAAGCCATAATAAATGCAGAGGTGTTTAAAAACCACATTAATTAACTTACATTAATTTAAAATATCACAAAGATGGTGGAAAAGGTTAGGAAATTAACAAGTGGTCTTCGATTGTTGTGTCAGTTCAAGGTTATAATCGAAAGATACTTCGAGCTAAGTTCGAAATATGAATGATTTCTGGGAGTACTAATCGAATGAACAATCGAAGTCAGTATGAGCCACCATTCGAACTCAGTTCAGAATCGGAATCATCCCCGGGACTCACAATTAAATGGTCTGATAAACGTTGTTAGGTTGTAACAGTTATTTGTGAAAAAAAGGCGTTTTTTGACATTCAATACTTTACTTTTGTATTGACGCTAAGTGGATCAAGATAATTTTTCTCTTCAGAATGAAAATTATGAAATAAATAACTATATTAATGGTCACTACGTTTGTTCTCTTGAAACATTTTGGCTATTTTTTGATTTTCCTATTCATGAAAGGTTTCCAGCTGTGATCCATTTAGCGATACATCTAGAAAATAATCAAAGAGTGAACTTCATTGGAGATAATATTCAGTTTATGATCAATAATCCCCGGAAAAACAACTTTGATCACTTCTTTTGAGCTATGTTCGTCTGATCCTTTTGCCAGAACGCTTTTAAACCATAAGGTTCAAGCATATTATACTTGGTCTAACAATATATTTTCGTGGCGAAAACGAAAGCAAGACGTTTTAAGCTATCCTGGAATCAAAAAAGATTCAACACTTGGAAGAGTTTATACTATTCACCCTAACCAAAGAGTGAATGCTTTTATTTAAGAATGTTATTAAATCACGTTTGAGGTCTAATTTCATTCCAAACTTTAAAAACTGTTAATAGTACTGTTCATCCTACTTTTAAGGCAACATGTAATGCACTAGGCCTGCTAGAAAATGATGAGCATTGGAAAGATACTCTCTCAGATGCTGGTATATCAAGAAGTGCTTCAAAGATGATAAGACTTATTTGCCATAATTTTAGTATTTTGTCAATCATCTAAACCTCAAATGTTATAGAAAACATTCTGCACGGAGTTTTGTCAAGATATTCTTAATCAAATTCGATTAAATAACTCTGAATTCATTTTTTTAAAAGATATTTTCTATCAAGATAAGGTAGTGTACCTTTCAGAAAAATATTTAAATGATTTTGGTTTAAATTCACCTATCAGAGATAATCAAATTTCTAATGACTCATACGATTCTCTTTTTAAACTTACCCATAACACACACAAAATTAATAACTTCTTGGAAAATAAGGTCCCGCATAAAAAGATAGCCCACCGAATATTTTTTCACTTAATCAGTTTTAACCATTGATATATATATTTTTTTATTACTAAGTAGTGTATTATGCTCAAATTAGAATCGATTTTATCTATTTGGAGTTACAAATTAATTAATTCGTAAGAATTATTAAACAATACTTGATTTTGGGGTGGGACATAAAGATAGCACACTTGTCGTTTATTAACAAACAAAACCAAATCCCTCTGAGTGAACAAGACTAATCCAGTTCTGTTTATGCTTTCATGGCTCTAACATAATATCAGTGCAATGGGACGAGCAAAATCACTAACAACAGTTGAAAAAAAAATTATTCAGCAATTGAAAAAATCGAGGATTCTGTATTTCTGATATTTAAAAAAAACCGGCAGGAGTAGGAAAGTAATTTTAAATTGTTTAAAGTCTCCAGAAAGGTATGGGACTAAGAAATCTCATGGAAGACCCCCGGCCTTAACACCACGGGAAAAATGGGCAATTTTAAGGATTACATCCAACTCAACTTTAACAACCCGTCAAATTGCTGCGACAGCTGGTATAGTGACAAATTTGAAAAACGTTCAAAGGATCATTCATACTACTCCGCACATCAAAAGGAAGAAAACGAAAGACATACCTCATCTAAGCACAGCACATAAAGAAAAAAGAAAGGTGTTTGCCCTAAAACGTGTCAAATGGAAAAACAAATTGAAGTCCTGTTCACCGATTAAAAATATTCAACCTCGATGGTCCTGATGGCTGGTCTCACTATTACCATGACCTGCGGAAAGAAGAAAAAGTGTTTTTCAAGAGGCAAATGGGAGGAGAGAATGTCATGATATAGTGTGGTGTTGGCTATTATCACAAAACGAATATAGTGTTTATTTCTTGTCGAATGAACAGTCAACAATATGTTAATTTGTTAGAGAACCAATTAAAATTATAGATTATATTATAGATTGGCCGGCAAAGTCACCGGATTTTAATATCATCGAAAATGTATGGGAGCATCTTGCAAGGAGTGTTTACAGCGGTAGCCGACAATTCCAGTGAGTTAAAGAATTCAAAAAATTCAATTCAGGAAGAGTGGTTAAACTCTCTCAAGAATTAATTCGTCGACGTTTTGACTCGCTTTCAAATCGTATGATTGCTGCATTAGAACAAAGTTTTCTTGTATACTGTATATTGGATATTAAATTTCAATTTGTATTGTTTTCATTGTGTTTTAATAGAGAATTATATTATTATTGTTCACTGTGCTATCTTTTTGTCTCACCCTAAAATCAAGTATTGTTTATTAATTGTTACAAATTAAATAATTTGTAACTACAAATGGATAAAATCGGTTCAAATTTCAGTAGAATACACTATATATTAATAAAAAAATTATACCAATTGTAAAAATTGATCAAGAGAAAAAATATTGGGTGGGCTATCTTTTTGTCCCGGACCTAAACATTCTCAAATTGATTGATGAGCAGAAGTATGCATTTGTCGCTATAATTGATAGTGTGATCAATAATCACAGTAAATTATTTTTTTTAGTCACTCCTGGTGGGACGGGAAAAACTTTTTTAATTAATTAATTATTGGCAAAAGTAAGGTCTTGAGGAAGGACAGCTCTTGCTGTAGCATCTTCAGGAATAGAGGCAACGCTTCTGCATGGTGGTAGAACAACTCATTCAACGTTAGAATTACCATTGAATGTATTTGCGATAGACAATCTGCCTGCCCAATCCATAAATATGGACGACTTGGAAGAATTATGCAGGAATTATTGCTTATTACCTGGAATGAATGTACAATGAGTAATAGGGCTCGCATTGAACCTGTTGATCGATTTCAAAAAGATCTGAGATGAAACAATAAATTAATGGGCAGCATAAAATTTGTTTTTGCTGGAGATTTTCATCAGGCTTTACCCGTAATTCCAAAAGGTACAAAGGGCAGATACAATAAAAGCCTGTTTAAAATCTTTACATATTTGGGACAGTTTTGAACAAATATGAGAGCTCAACTTGCAGGAGGAGACCCTGAATTTCCGATTCATTTGTTAAAAGTAGGAAATGGAAGATAATGTAAATAGGTACATAACCATAAATGAAAAAGTAGGTAAGATAATAACTACGGTCAATGGTTTGATTTTTGAAATTTATTCTGTCAGATTTATTAAATAAACTTTATCATTGGTTGTGTGAAAGAGTCATAATTGCACCAACAAATAATATGGCAGAGGAAATTAATATTATCATCTTAGAAGAAGTAAATGGTGAAGGTCAAAAATATCTCTCTATTGATATGGTTGTAAGCACAGATGATGCAGTTAATTATCCTCAAGTGTTTCATAATAGTCCCTGCCCACCTGGATCACCAACCCATTCATTAAAATTAAAAATAGGATGTCCTATTATACTTTTACAAAATCTGCAACCATCTCATCTATGCAATGGAACCAGGCTAAAAATAACAGCAATGACACATTACATCTATATCCATATCCAAACAATTATAAAAAGCACAAGCCATTTTTCATTTGTGATCACTAACCACAATCACTACTGAACCAATCTCTACCAAATGTTAACCACATCATCTTTGTAATTCCAGGAAGGTTCAGCAATGGTAAGATATAATGATTTTCCATTAAATTTTTATTAAAAAAGGAATAAATACGTGGATCCTAGAGAAGATTGAAAATCGACGAATAGGTAGCAAGCACCATTCTAAATTGATAATAAAATTTACTTATATTCAATTAAATTATTGGGAAAGCTTTTTATAATATTTATATGTGGTGCAACAAGTGGATCCCATTGAAGTTTGAAAATTGAACGAAAAGTGGTCAGCAACATTTTTGAGTTTACAATGGTTAAACTACTGAACAAATCTGTACCAAATATTAACGCAATATCATCTTTATATTTTTATGAAGGTTTAGTAACAATAAAATAATAAAAAAAAATTTTATATTAATAAAAATTTAAAATTGCAATGTTACTGGCAGAAAGAAGGTTTGCTGTACTATCATATACTTTTGGTTAGAAATTAAAATCCAATCAGATGAAACCAAGAAAATTAATTTTGCCAATTGAAAATTATTACCATATCAAAATGTCGATCGTTTGATATTTGATATAGTGTGTAAAAATGTTATTCATGAGCTTTTAGTCGTAAGCACTGATAAATAATGATCTTTTCCAAGATTCCCAGTCTAGTGCAGATATATTAATTAAATTAGTATTGTACCATTCATAGGTATTGGCATCAATAAACATTTTCATAACCTCACCTTTTCTAACATCTGTTATATTAAATTTAGCACATTCTTTTTCAAAATCATTTATCTAAGCTGTGGCATCCCGTTTTCCATCAAACTTAGAAAATACAAATCTGATTTCGATTTCCCTCGAACTAACCTCACTAGCTACCGAAATACAATTCTCCAACTCTCTAATCCTTTCAATAAAAAAAAGTTCTTTAGATGGCTTGGTTTCACCTACTATATTATGGCGTGCATCGATCCTCTTGGTACATTCCTCTAGATAATAATCATTTATACAAAAATTCTCTTCCTCATCCCAGTAGTTTTTTTGTAATTCTGTATTAAATGCAATAGCAACTTTCCGATAACCTCCTAACCTAGCAATAGAATTTATACTACTTGTAATTGATTTTGTTGCCAGTAACTCCTGATGTAAGGCTAGATCTTTCAATTCAGCGGGATCGGCATACCAAACAATCTTATCACTAGATATAGCTGCCAATTCGGATTGAGTCTCTTCAATCTTAATTATGTGAACATATAACCTCTTCTTCAACAACAGAATCTGGATAGAATGGGTGAGAGGTCACTCAAATATAACAGATAGTGAGAAGGCTGATGAAGTGGCCAGACAGTAATCCCATTGCGCCCGAACTTATCTGTGGAATAGCTTGGAGCCTTGCGAAAAGCGAGATTGACAGGCTCTATAACAGCATTGCCTCTCAGAACTGGCAATTAGCACAACTGAGACAGTCAAAACTGTTTCTGGGAGGGCACTGCAAGAAAAGGAGCACACAATTTCTTAATCTTGACAGAGCCAAGCTCAAATACCTAACAGAAGTGTATACAGGGCATTGCAGATTAAACAAACATCTCTGCACAATGAAAATCAAGACCTCACCAAGCTGCAGATTCTGCAACAGGGAGGATGAAATGCCTTACCACATCATATGCAAATGTGATATGTTGGCAAGGAGAAGGTTTCTTCACTTTGGGGAAGAACTCATCCTAAATCCTAATGTGGACATGGACCCGATTATGTTTATCAGCTACATGAAAACACTAGGACTGTTCTAACATAGTACAGGAAACACGGCACAGGCACAATGAGCCATAAGGCTAAGGTGCCACCAAAGCAGGCCACAAAAAAAAAAAACCTTCTTTAATTCAGCCATAGTTAAACAATTTCTAATACCTTTTGGGTTTCAAGTGCAATAAACATTAAACGATGCCTAAAATAAGATTTTATTAGCTCATTATGATACAATAATTTCACAGTTATTGTTGTAGTACAAAACTTACCTAAAATAAGAATTGTTTAACAGTCCTTAGCTAATTCTATTTTATATAGACACATTAGAAATCACCATATGATATATTATATATCTTATGGTGACTTGATAATCATCAATTTTACATATAATATATACATTATAGTAATAACTCGAAAAAATATTGTTTGTGAACTTGATATCTCAAAAATATGTAATCTTGAAAAATTGATAACTAGAAGTAAAAACCATTTAACTTCGACTTATTGAGTTTTGTTTGTGTTTTTTTGGGGCTTAACGTTCTTATGTACAACTAGGGCAGAAAGGACGGCTTATCCTACAGGTTACTATAGCCTATTCTAGCCAGGGTGGGAAGGTCAAGATTCATTCGTGAGATCGCCACAAAATAAATTTTAACCCGCCCAGGTGGGATTTGAACCCACGGCCTTCTGGTTACAAGTGCACTGAGGCCCACACCCCAACTCACTTGGCCATCGAATCCCCATTGGGTTTTAACTGCATACCAGTAATGGGGGACCTGGCATTTTTTTCCAATAGCTATCTAGCGGCTAATTTCTGAAACTAGGTGGGTTATCTGCCATTGTTCAGATCTGTCATTGTTTAATTAAGTTTGTTTTAAATGTTGGGCCCTAGTGTCTTTAAGGTAGACATTTGTTTTTTTATAGTTATTCAATAAAATAGCATATATTGAATTCAAATTTTATTTGAGAAAATTAATATAACATTAAAATTCAATCAAGAATATAAGATATAACACCAATTAAATAATTTTATGAAAAATCAAACAAAGGAAATAGTATGGGAAGAAACAGAAAAAAAAAAAAGGAAAACAATTAAACTAGTCATAAAATTTTATTATAACAAATCGGGGAACTTATGAAATGTATTCCCAGAAGGGAAATAAGATAATGAATAGACACTTAGGAATAATGATAAAATGAAAAAAACTGACTACAATTAATAAGAAAATAATTATACCAACAGGTTTATTATAAAATGAAATCCTTTAACGAAATCTACTTTTTTAGATAGTACATTAAAGAAGTCATGAGAAATGATACTTTAAGTATTCATTTAATTCTACCTGATATTAAGAATAAATGTTGAAAGTAACATGTGTATCATTAAGATATCCTTAAGTCAAAAAATAACAATAATTCAAATTCTTATAGTGTAATAGCTACACTATATTTAAAAACAATGTTAAAAGATAAATAACTATACCATTGCTCGGAAGTTCATCAATTGTCCGGGATAGTAACAGGTGGTGTTGTTCCGCTCTAAAAAGATGTTCTCGAACAGCAGTAAATGCTTCCCATAAAGCTAAAGAAGGTGATGTAGTTCCTGTACCAGAAGATTGTTTTGGACTCACAGCATGGTGTTCTCTTGGTGGCAATGGTGGATTATTCTAAACATATAATATAAAGTTTGTATACATACAAACTCTAGGACAAAATTAATGTACCACAACAAAGTTTTTATATCTCCCATGTTTTAAGTAATGATATATATATATATTTTTTCTTTAATGAAAGTAAAATTTTAAGTGATTTAAGTGACTTTTATTGAGCAATTATCCTCTGTTTCTTAATTACGGGACTGTATTTAGAATGTCCAGGTTTTCTCATCTATACTACTATCTTAGCCATTACGTAGCAAGTCCTTCGATAAAGTGTTGGTATCATTCTTACCTCCATCTTCTAGGGAGCCCTAGCCCTAAAAATATCCTAAACATTAAGGTGATAATCACGGCCAAAGGTATTACTTAAGCCTAAAAGTGAATCATTCAAGAGCATATGTTGGGCAATAAAATTGAAGATGCAATAGTATCAGTTAGAAGCTAAAATTTCCTTTTTTTTAGTTGACCAATTGGAAAGATATAAAATATTTTTAAGCATTGCAAGCAATACTTAAAAAATAAATAGACCATTTTTAATCATTAAGAATGTGTGGCCAACTTCTTTTAGCTAGAAGACTACTTTATCATTAGAGGTAATGGCAGAAGCCGCATATAACATAGATGCAGCATTCTAAGTAAATGGATATAAGTAGGAAACATATTCAACAATAAATATGTGTTCCTTATCAATTGAGGGAAAAATTATAAATACAAAAATAATATCCAATAATAAATGCTCAATAAAAATATTCAGCTATTAATCATCAAACCACAGACTACCTCTTCTGATTTATAATCAAAGACTGCTTTGATTGCACCAAAAAACCTTGCAGCATGTTCATTATAAAAAAAACAAAGATTTCAACTGTTAACTCCATATGCAGTACAAAAAGAGAAAGGTATTATAAAACTCTGATTTAAATATAAATAATAGATATTTTGTACAAATAAGTAAAGCAGCCAAAACAACAATAAGAAGTTCAAAAATGTATTCACTTTTATAGAAAAAAGTTACATCAATTTACCTGTGCTGTAGCACTAGCATGAAGTTGAGAAACAGCTCTTAATCGATTAACCCACTCTTGCCGAGCTTTAGCATCCTGCGCCCGTAATTTAAAGCTTTCACCAGATGTAGAATTGACAGTAAAAGTGTTAGAATCTTCATCACTTGGTGAAATGACAGCCGACTCAAGATGTGTCCACCCTCTTGGATTTTGCTTTCTCTCATTTTCATTCTACAAAAACAATATTTATTATAAAATTCATATCATTTAACATAAAATTAGCATAGTATTTAGGTTTATCTTGTCAATTTTTCTTTATACATAAGTGTAAGTTTCAAATCACTTACTTGGATGAACCATATTAATCAGTAAAATAAACTATTGAATCTTACTCTTAGAATACATGAAGAAATACAAAAAAGTTAACAGTCGATCAAAGGATATATTATTTAGGTGCCTAAAGATGGAAAGGTTGAAAAATTATTTTTTTAAATCAAATAAGCTAACATTTTAATAATAGGAAAATGGTGAGTACTTACAAAATAATTACAATTTAACAATCATGAATATTAATCAAACGGATCAAATGTTAACTTTAAACAAAAAAATATTAATACATAAAAGGAGCCTTTATAAGGATATGACACATCTTCAATTTATTTTGAATTGTTTATTAAGAATAATAGAATTGGTAATGTTTTCCATTCCTCCATAGTACCAATGAGTTCTACCTCATTTTATTCCTCAGGGGATTTTCTAAAAACTAAAAATAGTACTTATTTCTATTCTACGATGAGAATAGAATAAAACAATTAAATAGAACATAATGGAAGAAATTTTACGAATACAAATTATTTTAATTTCTACACTTACAAGGAAATAGCTGAGGATGCCAGTTTTGGGGTCTAAAATAAACCAACGAAACTGCCAGCCTTTCATCACATTAGTATATTTAGATAACTGACCTTCATACAACTGACACATCATTTCAGCACTCATATCTGAGCTAAACAGAATAAACCAATATAATATATAAGTACAAGAACAATTTTTCAAAAAATGTCTAATCAAGTATTTATACGACCACAGCTACATTTAAAATGATAAATTAAAATACTTAAAGGTTTAGCCCATTAAAACAAAGAACATAATTGTTTAGCTTACATCACTATAATTAATTATGTTGGATCCCTGATAAAGAATTTGCACAGATTTTGGAAATTAAAAATAGTGAATTATATGACACCAGACATTTTAAATCAACCAAAATCCCATGAAACTTACTGCTCAGGCTCAGAGACTGGATGCCTGAACTTTATCTTGAATTTTTAAAATGAAGAGACAATTTGAGTTGAAAATATCAACATAATTTGTTAGTACTATTATAGCAGTTTTGATATCAAGTTAAAAATAGGAAGGAATTTTATATTAACACCCATTCAGCATTATTTTCTAGCCTGTATCTTTCAATATTAATTTCAATTACAGTTTTATTCACAGGAGTATGACTAAAGACTCAAAAATAAAAATATATTCATAAGAGTATAGCAATAAATCATCTATAAATGTTTAATTAATTAGGCTAAGATTTTTAATTACAAGCATTATTTCACATCATTAATACCCTTCATTATATAAATCAGGAAATAATTCTAAATTTATTAGAGGTAGATTCTCAACAATTATTAAGCAACAATAAAAAGAATTTGAAGATCAATATATTTAGGAATCAATAATCTACCAATAAGGGTAAAAACAGAAATAATAGATGAGATACTACAAGAAATTTTGACATCTGCAATAACAAACCAAAGTTTTGGGATAAAAATTATAAAATAATGACAGAGATTAATACTGAAATATTAAGAAATATCTAAAATAAAAATATAATTATTTTTCAAGATGAATATAAAATTATTTTTATAAAATGTAATCACAGAAATTATCCAAAAGTTGAACTTGTTAATAAATAAAGTAAAGTAAATTATATTAGACTTAATAAAATAACAGTAAAAATTTTATAAAACAGCTAATTAAAAAAAAAGAAGAAGAAAAATTTGGCAGAATCGTGCACAGTGGGCTAAAGGTCTAAATATACATTAAAAAAAAAAGAAGTATTTTCAGTAAGTATAAATAATTGATTATGTGCAAAACATTTACACAAATAAATCAATCCTTAAGACGGTGCAACACAGAAATTGTTTTTAAACAAAAACAAAAGAAATAATATTAAACACCAACTAGGAAATATCAGTTATTACAAAATATAAGACCACAATATAAATAATGTTATGATAAAAGGTTTGTCAATATTTTTTTTGGTAAGAATTAGTTATTGGCATTGATTTGGT
Organism: Euschistus heros; assembly: GCA_003667255.2. NCBI lineage: Eukaryota > Metazoa > Arthropoda > Insecta > Hemiptera > Pentatomidae > Euschistus > Euschistus heros. The sequence continues at coordinate 1,772,788 of RCWM02000112.1, read as the reverse complement.
TTAAATATATGCTAATCAACTCCACATTTTCAAATTACTAATGACTTTACAAATTGATCTGACATTATCAGTTTCAAACTTCTCATTTGTTTAATGAAATGTTCTCTGTGTATCTTGTTTTATTTGATCATAATCTAATTTTTAATAATTTTTGATCCTGTTAAACAAAAATTAAAACTGCAAAATAATACAAGGTATGTTTAACAGTTTTGCCTATCTCACCTCCTGGAGGATGTGTGGGTAGCCTCCAGTGTCTAGCTGGTTGAGTCAGGAGCGACACAGGTAGTCAAAGTGCAGTCAGAGCTTTACCCTGTCCCTGGTATCTGCACAGACAGGAAATTCTCTGAAATTTAGTGGATGCTGTTCAAATTTCTACTTGAAGTTGATCTCTGACAGAAGTCAATGTCAATATTGAAGACAAATTAAGATGATAGTAATGCAAAGTAGCAGTTATAATAATTAATTTTGGAAAATAAAAAATGAGTTTCAGAACAGACTTTTGTTAGAAATTTGAAAAGTGAGACACATCTTTAGATATATTCTATTGGCAGGGATTATACTTTATGTAATATATGTCAGTAGTATGAGTAAAAATAACATACATAAAAATAAAACTCAGTAAATTATTAAAAAATAAAAATAAGAACAAGTATTTCAGCAGTATCATGTGGCAAAATTTATTATACAGTCAAGACAAATCCACTTTCAACAAATAGAGTAAAAGAATAACAGAATCCATTAAATGTTTTTGAATGAATCTTCATGAGTTAAGAAACTCCAACCCCTCCCCTCCTTTCTTTGCAACAGTCATAAAGAGAAACCAATTACAAGCTATGCCATATTATCTAACTACTTCTGAAAAGATAGTGGCTCACAATAAACATATTAGGAAAGTTGTTCAGAAGCATATCTACTTCTCAGATGATGAGTGTCAGTGATATCTCTTGTACCATGAATTCAGACAACTTTATCTCATACCTCATGCTCCAAAAGTCATCTCAATACTTAGAGGAAAAGTGGCTAACTAAATTCAGGCTGTTCTCAGCCCACTAACATAATTCCACTTAAAATTTGCATAGCCTTCTTAAGAGACAAGTTTAGTAACATTCTAAATCTTCTAACTAGCCCCACATTGCCAAATTAACCTTCCGATAAGCATGTGTATGTATCAGATACAAAGCTTAACTGTTTGTAAATTTTCTTTGATTCTATGCTATCTCGGGATTTCCCCTCTTTTCAACCCTTTTATTTCGACCCAACCCTAGCACAGTCTTGACCGATGATTCCTACCGCAAACAGTAAGGTAAAAAAACGTTTTTTGTAACGCAGAAATTTAAAATTAATAGTTGTGAAATTTTTATTTCATTGGTAATTTCAACTATTATACACATTGAATTTACACTTGATTCAAACAAAAACTAAAATTAAACTGTCTTGTATTTGTCAGATATAATTTCGAGCCTTCATAACGATGGAAATATCGATAAAGAAACAGGGGATATCAAGAAACCAGTAATAATAAGTTTGTAAGACCAGACTAAAAGAGTAGACACTCTGTACAAACTATGCAAACAACGTAGTGAGAAATACAAAAAATAGATTGTATTTTATCTTCTAAGTAATTTGCAATTTTAATAGAACTAGTTTTTAAGTATAATTTTGTATAGCTTATCAATTTTTAAATGTAATTTTGTAGTTCCAAAGGAAGCTGAGAAAAAAGAAAAGAAGAGAAGAGAAAAAAAGAAGCTGTAGGATAAAACATAACATGTTTATTTAAAAAAAAAAATTATAATAATTTTTTTATAAACCCATCAGCAATACCAAGTAAAATAACTAAAGTAAAATGTCTGCCTTTTTATGTATATAATATAAATAAGGCAATTAAAAAGGCAGATATGCTCATTACAAACAAGTGATATCTGTCAGATATCATCCTTGTTGGTCTAGGAAGCCTATCGGAAGGTTAACAGAATGGTATATAATGCAATGAATTAATTGAAGCCTACTAAAAATGGGTCTCTTTCAGGAACATAAGGAATAGTACTGGTACTGGAATTAGTGAGGAGAACAACTCCAGCATACCTTTACTGGTCCTACAAATATCATACTAAGCATACTAATGGCTACTACAAACCAAAGTAGGAGTATCAAGAGTTAATTGGTGGGACTGCCACAAAATTAAAATTAAATGTCTAAGATTGAAATTACACCCACACCATTCTTAACTAGGTGATCTGGAACACTCACCCCAACATGTTTGAACATTACAGCCCTACACCTAAATAATTACTTCTTTTTTTTTTTCAGAGTTAATTTTTTTAAAACTATATATTTTTATCAATAAAACTGTACTCTACTGTTTCTTAAATTGGTATACCCTGTCACAGGAATATATCTCAAATAATGTGCGTCCTATTTTTAAAAATATTTATGAATTATAAAATAAAAATAAACTTGAACTTCAAATCATAAAATTCGACTACACAACAGCAATATCCACAAATATTAAGTATATGTCAGGCAATAGGTAAAAATTGGGAATACTTAGAATAATAAAATATATAGTAGATTGAAAAATATGAAAGAATTACTTGAGGTATGGAGTATAGAAGGATCAATACTAATTGTACGAAGGTATCATCATTAAACTAAAAATGTCCAAATTAAAGCCTAGGTTTATATTAGTGAAAAAAAATATGAATGCAAAGAAGCCTGAAACATGTTTTATGAAATATCTTTAAAATAGCTTAGTTAAAAAAACACAGTGAAATAATTTTTTTTTTTTTAATATTATTTATACGATTGGCAAATTAGAAATATAAAACTTCTTTGAATAGTTTCACTTAAAATAATACCAATTAAATCTGTATTTTGTTTTAATCATGTTAGTTACCTATCACAATAATTTAATAATCAGTTTAAAATACACAGAGTACTCTCATTCTATAAAAAAAAAAAAAAATCCTTAAGACAATTTTTTGAAGTTGTTAAAAGGAATGCCTTAGGAATTCCACAAAAGCAAAATAAAGGCCAGGTCATTTTAGGAATTATCTTATACTGAGGATTGGGAAATAGGAAGGCTAAAACTCTATATTAACTTCAAAATTAAAGTAAATAACATAAACATTCTGATATGAAGTAAAGATCTTAAATTAGAAATAACAAACAGTTATTATATTAAAAAGGCATAACTCCCCATTAGCTTTTATTCATTTATACTACATGTTTCAGAGCTTGTCTGTTGCTCCATCTTCAGGTTCTACAATCATTATGTTATTTTACAATTCCTTACTATATTATTACATCACTTTACAATTATTGTTTTTTTATCTAACACTGTGATATTCTCACTTGGTCATCTCTTCTACACTGACACCACTGGGCAATGTTCAATTGTTTTGTTTATTTATTATCAACATTCTGGCCTATTTAATATGGTTCCTATTTTACCATTCCATTTCCATTCTATTAGTTGTATTGTCACTATTATTTAAATTTTTATTACTTTTCAACCGACTTCAAAAAGGAGGAGGTTCTCAACTCGTCTGTATTTTTTTTTTTTTGTGTGTATGTTACGCGATTACTCCGTCAATTCTGAATCAATTTTGGTGATTCTTTTTTAGATCGGTAGAGCATACTTCAGAGGTGGTCCCATAAAAAATATTTCAAAATCAATGCAGTCCTTGTTAAGAAAAATCAAAAAAACAGTTCATAAAATCACTTATTAACTGTTCTTTTGATTTTTCTTAAAAAGTGCTGCGTTCGTTTCAAAATATTTTTTAAGGGACTACCTCTGAAGTATACCCTACTGATCTAAAAAAGAATAATCCAGCAATAGAATTTTAAGATAATAAATAAAAGTTGGTATAAAAATATAAATAAAACAAAAATAAAAGATAAAGCCATTATTAAAAATAATAAAGATACAGACAAAAATAGTAAAATTAAAATAGGAAATAATAACAATAAAAGTAACAACACTGATAAAATAAGCTGTAAAATAGGTAAGATAAAGGAACAATTGAAAATTACTGACTTCTACCATAAAAAACAAAGTACTGATGAAGAACTTAATAATAGTATAAAAGAGAACACAGTAGAAACAATGCCTAAAACATCTTACATAATTTTAAAGAAAACTTATAACAGAGTGAAATACATCCCAACACTTACAAGACAATTAATAAATAATTTAAATAATGAAAACTTTAAAATTAATGGTGCTTTATATAATAATAATAAAATTAATAACATAATAAGAAATAAAGAAACAATGGACAAGTGGACTAAAAAAGATCTGATTTATAAAATAAAATGCAAAGATTGTGAAATGCATTACATAGGTGAAAGCAAACAGAATTTAATTAAAAGAGTGAACCAGCATAAATATGACTGCAAAAGAATAATTAACAAAGAGAAAAATAATAAGACTGCACTGTGTGAACACACAAACAAATTCAAACATGAATTTGACTTTGAAAATACAACCATATTAAATCATGAGAATAAAACCAAAAATAGAAAAATAATGGAAGCAATTTATATAAATAAAACAATAAACCAGGCAGTAAACTACAAAACAGATACACATACAATTGGTACAAGCTATGCTAAATTAATAGATAGATTGAAAATATAAATAGTCTATATAAGAATAAAATCATTAATAAATTAAAATAATTTTTAGAGAAAAAAACAAAACCGACTTCAAGATTAAACCTACATATACAAACTTGAACTAAAACATAAAAAATAATATTTTAATTGCTTCAAAACAAAAACCATTAAATGAAAATCAACGAAATTATCGATACTTATATACCTATTTACAATTTATGACCAATTATCTTTGGAGTCAGTGCCAGCCAAGAAGGGAAGTTTAATCCTGTCTTTACAATAAATAAACTGTCGAAGGGCCGGAGACAGCGGTGTGGCGGTGATAAAACAGTGGGAGGATCTTTACGATTACAATTTATTTTCAAATTCTGTTTGTTTTGGTTGGCACTGACTCCAAAAATAACTGATTATAAATTGTGAATAGGTTTATAAGTATCGATAATTTCGTTGATTTTCATTTAATGGTATTTGTTTTGAAGCAATTAAAATATTATTTTTTATGTTTTAGTTCAAGTTTGTATATGTAGGTTTAATCTTGAAGTCGGTTTTGTTTTTTTCTCTAAAAATTATTTCTATTTTTTACTTTTTAGTGGTGAGTGTATTTTTGTTTATACAGTCGATTCTCGATCTTCAAGCTTCCCTGAATAATGCTAACTTTTTTCTCCTTTCTGCACTGCAAATCAATTTTAACTTTTCATTAATTGGAAGAATTTTCAATAGCCACTGTAAAACCACTCGAGTGAATAACTAATAATAAGTGACTGGTGTAACTATGAACTGAAAAGACAAACAATGACAGAAAACAGAAAAACAAGTTACACATGAAATTCTGTTAATTTGAGTTCGAGTTATAAAGGCGATGACTTCTAATAGTTTGTTTCATAGAGGTGGTTCTAGAAGTTCTCTCTTTTGAACCCTATTTTCAGTTCTACTTATTTTCAACACAATTTTTCACGTTCTTTTTCTGAAATCGTCTCATTGAGGTGAAATTTAAGTGTAATGTACTTCCGACCGCAGATTTTGTTCGATTTATGAGAAAGAAAGAAATACCTCTTGAAAGGTTTTATTAAACACAATTTCACACATAAAAACTACATAGCATGACTCGTAAAAAACTAATAACACTTAACCATAAACTGAGAAGGTAATACAAAAACATATGAGAAAATGAGATACAAATACAATGTTATTATTTACTATAAGTTATTTAAGAATTCAGCTTTTCGAAGTAACACATCGAGAGTTGACTGTATGTGTAAATTATTTTTGTTAATAATTTATATTTAGTTACCTTGGAGATTATAGATAATCATAATCATAAATATGTTTAAAATGTAAGTTTAAAAGTGATTTTTATTAACTGTTTTTTTTATTTTTCTTAAAAAGTGCTGCGTTGATTTCAAAATATTTTTTAAGGGATTACCTCTGAAGTAGGCCCTACCGATCTAAAAAAGAATCATCAAAATTGACGGAGGTTCTCAACTCGTCTTTATGTTTTTATTTTTTTTGTTTATGTTACGCGATTACTCCGTCAATTCTGAATCAATTTTGATTATTCTTTTTTAGATCAGTAGGGTATACTTCAGAGGTAGTCCCTTAAAAAATATTTTGAAACGAACGCAGCACTTTTTAAGAAAAATCAAAAGAACAGTTAATAAGTGATTTTATGAACTGTTTTTTTTTGATTTTTCTTAACAAGGACTGCATTGATTTTGAAATATTTTTTATGGGACCACCTCTGAAGTATGCCCTACCGATCTAAAAAAGAATCACCAAAATTGATTCAGAATTGACGGAGTAATCGCGTAACATACACACAAAAAAAAAAAAAATACAGACGAGTTGAGAACCTCCTCCTTTTTGAAGTCGGTTGAAAAGTAATAAAAATTTAAATAATAGTGACAATACAACTAATAGAATGGAAATGGAATGGTAAAATAGGAACCATATTAAATAGGCCAGAATGTTGATAATAAATAAACAAAACAATAATTGAACATTGCCCAGTGGTGTCAGTGTAGAAGAGATGACCAAGTGAGAATATCACAGTGTTAGATAAAAAACCAATAATTGTAAAGTGATGTAATAATATAGTAAGGAATTGTAAAATAACATAATGATTGTAGAACCTGAAGATGGAGCAACAGATAAGCTCTGAAACATGTAGTATAAATGAATAAAAGCTAATGGGAAGTTATGCCTTTTTAATATTATAACTGATATTAATCTCCTTAAATGAAACATTTAAAATAAACAGTTAGTTGAGACTATCTTATATAAATAACGGCAATTACTTAAATAAAAATAAGATCCAGATAAGTTGGAATAATACAGAGCGGAATCCAGACTCCTAAATAAGCATAACGAGAAAATGGAGATTGATAATGGTACAATCATTTCTTCAATAAATAAGTACAATATTCGGGTGTTCACAATTTCTAACCAAGCTAGAATATATTTTCTAATTATTCTTAATCTGAAGAAGATATATAATTATGATATGTAATTACAGTCACTTAATAATATCTATATTAGTTTTTGTTACTTATGAAACTATTTTGCCCACTGTGCGGTAGGATAATGGAAGTTTAATGCATTAAAAACCAAAATATTTATTTTGAATAGGCCTATAACAGTATTTAATATATTAAATATTACTTAAAATTTAAAAAACAAACACCAGAAACCAAAACCACCAATTGGTCATGCGCAACATTAAATGTAATTTTTATTCAACATTCATCATAACATTTGAAAATAACAATGTTACTATTAAAAACATTTCCAATTATTTACATTAAGTTTCAAAAAATATTATTTAATACAATTAATATCATATTTCATTTAAGTTATATATATATATACTAGCTGACCCGGCAAAGGTTGTTTTGCCATATAAATAATTTCCTAGTAATTTCTAGTGTAGACAAAAAATAGCTTACTTATTGTAAGTATGTATGTATGTTAGAATGTGTATATTGTATGTATGTAAGAATGTGGTATATGCGTGAAATAAGCATGGAGCGCTGTGAACGATGAGGGAATATAAAAATAACAAAAGGCAAACATTATTTTTAAATTATTATAATTTATCCCTTAAAATTATATATCATTAATTAAAAAATTACGACAGTAACACTATTAAACAATATCAATCTCTTAATGCTATAGCGTGAACAATATTTTTTGTTAGTCCATCTTTAGCTAACACAAACAAACTGGATGGTTTACCCACTCGAGAGCATGCCACGTATAATTGTCCGTGTGAAAAACATGGTGTTCTCAAATCTAATCCACAAACAGACATCGTTTGACCTTGGGATTTGTTGATAGTCATTGCAAATGCCAATCTAATCGGAAACTGAATACGTTTGAATTGAATTGGCACATCTGTAGGTATAATAGGAATCCGTGGTATGAGTATATTTTCACCTCTGAACTTGCCATTTAAAATCCTGGCTTCGATCACGTTTTTCATTAATTTTTGAATGACTAATCGCGTACCGTTGCACAGCCGGGGCGGGTTCAAATTACGAAGCAAGATAATTGGAGATCCAACCTTTAATCGTAAATTATGCGGTGGCATGCCTGGCAAATCCAGTGAGTTCAAAAACTCTGTGGGAAAATTTACTGCTTCGCTGTCGTCGCAAACTGTATCAATAGATTTATATGATACCAAGTTCCCTGGCAACAACATTTGTATCTTCAGATTTAAATTGTCAACGTCTACATTTTTTGCCGCTAAAATCGCTCTTTCTGCAAGCCACTCATGATTTATGTACTGTGTGTGTACATCGGGAAATATTTGTTCAATGAGAGTATCTTGCGAATCAGCGATTGTGCAGAAATCGGTCGGTAATTTTACGTATCCAGTTTCATCTATAGCAACTTTTCCATCACCGATATCTAAGAGTTGTTTTGAAAATGTTTCAGCGGATTGATCTTGAAGCATTTGAACGCGCATATTTATTTTTAGCTGTAATTTTTCAACATTACGCCACAATGGAGATGATTTTAAGCAAGCGTTGATCTCATCAGCGTATGTTGAACGTGGAATGACTGGAAGTGTTTGTCTGAAATCACCTGAAAGGACCAACAGAGTTCCGCCAAATAGTTTGTCACTGTTTTTAATATCTTTCAATGTCCTGTTCAACGCCTCAAGTGAATGTTTGTGTGCCATAGTACATTCATCCCAAATAATAATTTTACACCGTTTCAGCACAGTGGCCATGGACGATTGTTTCTTAATGTTGCATACTGCGTCAGGGTTATTCTGAATATTTAGTGGCAGCTTAAATACTGAATGAGCTGTTCTACCTCCATCCAATAAAGTTGCTGCAATGCCCGATGATGCAACGGCTAATGCGATGCCATTATTTGATCGTATTTCAGCAAGAATTAGCGAAATAACGAATGTTTTGCCAGTTCCACCCGGTGCATCCAAAAAGAAGAACCCACCTTGTCCAGCTGAAATTGCGAGCATAATGCGATCATAAATGGTTCTTTGTTCCTCATTCATTAGTGGGACATTGCGGGCAACAATCGCTGCCATTTCTACAGTACTGTACTGCAGTTCACGATTCATTTCAGTATTCATTAAATCAGATGCAGTTCGATTTGGCGAATTCATACCGAAATTACTACGTGGTAAGTTGGCAATGACAATGCAAAGATCCTCAGTAGCAATCAATGCTTCATTGTACATTTCGTCGCTGAATGTTATGGTTAGATCGTGGCACCGTATACGATGTTGATGCAATATATCATCAGTCATTGAATCTTTGTGATTTTCCCATAATATCTGTGCTCGGGCTGGGAAACATGTAGTCAACACTATAGCGAATAGTCGACGAATTTGTATTGCTGTACAGTTCAATGCAGCTTCAGCAAGCATGCATTCCCACTGGTTGTCGTCTTCCAGCAAGCCGAGTGCAAGGCATGCATCTTTATACGTTGGATATTGTTGCCCATTCACTTTACGTATATCTTGAAATGATAATGGGCCAGTAACATTAACCAACAACAGTCGAAGATAAAAGCACTCAGTGTGTCTTGGATTGACTGTAAATAATCGCCCCAAGGCGTTTGATTTAAATAAATTGAGACATGCAGCAACTGGTGAGCCTTGCTTGCGGGGCATCCATGTTTTTGTTTGAGTCCATGTGAAATAGCGTGGTACTTGTGAATAGAGTAATGTTCGTGCAAAGGCACCAAAATCATCCGCACGATTACACAATTCAAAAAATGCAGTGAGTGTAGTTTTAGGTGGATTTATTGCACGATCAATCGCTGTCTCGTTCGTGAAAAATACACGCTGACCGTTTTCAAGATGGATGGCTAACTGAACAACTGCTGGATCCCGTTCATGAATTGGAAAACCAAAGATACGCCAAGCAGCTTCATTGGAGCTGATGTACCGACCAATTTGGTAGAGCGTAATTTCATCGTTTTTATTCACTGGAGGAGCATTCACATTAGTATTTTCCACTCTAAACACAGCCATATCACTGCCTTTATGGACATACTTGCAAATGTATTTGATGCTCTTCACAGAACTGCAGAACTCAACATTAATATGAGCATTATATGTCTTGCTCAGCAGAGGCGAATATGGCACTACCCAACGATTGTCAATATCAATGTCTGTGTTGATGATATTTTTAATAAATGATTGTCCGCCATTTTCAGGATTTCTTCGACGATATATTGGGTATCCGTCAACATTTGTGACTGTATCATTGGTAATATCTTTAGGGAAATTTTTAGTACATTTTCCATCAGCCATGTAAGGCGATGAACTATTAAGAGTACCACATGGACCATGAATCATGTTTGTTGTAACAATATCAAACAGCAGTTGGTCAGTGGATGGATCTGGAATTTCCGCAGAAATGATACTATCGATTTCTTCAGGACGGATTTTGTCGATGAACCAAACCAAAATGTGTGCATGAGGTAATCCTCGCTTTTGCCACTCAACCGAATACATCCAGCAATGTGTGGGACCGAAGACATGTGATTTAGTAATGAAACTTATTAAAGACTTCAACTTTTGTCTGAACACACGTGCTGTAATATCATGGCGATGTATTGCATTTTGGCCAGGCAGTAGCAAAGATGAAATCTCTGGCCATTTTGGATTACATGTGAACGTGATAAATAAACATGGTCGTCCATATTCGCGCACGAAAGTCAGAGCATCCTGTATATATTCTTGCATATGACGTGGACTGCCTACGTACGATGATGGTAAAATGACATGGTTACCAATTTCGGCGACGTCGGCGTTGTTGTTGATAGCGTCTCGCAAATGAATCTACTCTTCCGCGCGCAGCTTTTGTTGATTATATCTTAAGTATCGTAGTCGTTCGCTCTCAATCTTCGCGTACATGTCGACCATGAATTGTTGACAAAGCTCACGACATCGTAAAATGACGTTGTCCAGACCACGTCTAATCATTAATCGGTACGCATAATAATCCTTTGAGCTAACGTTCTTGTTTGTTTCAGCTCCTGTAATATTTGTTCATAAAAATTAATTTAAATTTATTACGTTTAATAATTTAATTGTTATGTTAAATGATTAATGATCAAATTAATAATCAATGAAGTACCTGATACGGGGTCTCGTTGTTTTATGTTTATGCAATATCCGTCTTGTCCCTTCCAGAATATTAGCGGATATTGGAGAGCGTCATATGAAAGATGTGTGTCAGAAATGAACTGAAGATTATTATTTCTTCTACGAATCACAATTTCTCGTGCAGCTGTACAATCGCCAACCATGATTCCAGCAACATCATCAACAACGGGTGCATTGAATCTACGAATATGCTCTCCAGCTGGTGTTTTATCAGGATTAATGACGATAGCGTAATTATCGCTTTGTAATTGGTGCATATGTGATTTGAATATTTTTTATATTTATATTTTCAACAACTCGTTGTTGTCGTTCAAAAGAGCATCTAGCTGGCTGACGATGCGCCTGGCATAAAGTGAATCAAGGTTGCATATGTGATTTGAATATTTTCAACAACTCGTTGTGCTCGTTCAAAAGAGCATCTAGCTGGCTGACGATGCGCCTGGCATAAAATGAATCAAGGTTATTATAATCACAACGTGCATTCACGCGATTGGCAAGTGCGCTTCCGGAATCCTCGCTGCCCCTTAAAGTAGATTTGTAAGAATTTATGTGGTTCGTTTGGCATTGGCAGCAGTGAGCCCATTTTATGATAAACTTGGCCTCTGATTTTGAATGTAGAATAGAATTGTTGACCATTTGCATTAGTATATCGAACTATTTCTGTTGCTCCGAACGATGTCATTTGAAAGCATGAATTGAATCTTCGAATTGACTTCAGGAACACGTTAGAATCTGGATCCGTGCCGATAAGTAAGCCGTTCAATGGTTCAGGTGGTGTTTCAATTTCAGGTAGTTGCACTTTTCCTGACGTGCAACACATCCCAGCTGGCTCATTTTTGAATTTCAGAGCATGACAATGCGGACATTCCTTGTCCATGGCTCTTCTTGATGCAATTGCGCCATTCTGACACGTGCATCAGTATTTTGTTGCTGGATTTGTTCTTCTGTTCTTTCGGATCTGCTATTTCGCAAGTACCGAGCTTTACTTGTACTGCGGCTCAAATCAGCCCCTTTGCGTTTTCTTGGCATTGCTCACTGTACAAAACATACATAAATAGAATTAATGAAATTATTTAATGATGAAAAATGTTAAAAGTATATTTAGGGCCAGGATTTTTGCCGCAGTTTTGAAATGATTAGTTTTAATTTATGAAATTATAACAAAAATATAAGTTTTATGGAAAAATTTTTCAAACAAAAGTAAAAAATTAAATTTTATGAAAACATTGTCTGTTATAATTTTTTCATACAACCAATATTTCCATTGACATTTCAAAATAAAGATTCATAATGAATGATTTTTTGGAAACTATGAAAATCTTAATTGTTCAATTACATTTTTTTAATAAGATTAAATTAAAATTACATTTTTATAATATCAACAACATTTTCGATATAAATAAAAAAAAAGTATACTTACAACACAAAATCCGTTGTTATTGGAAGCTCGTGTCACGTGTTGAGTACTTTTGAGGTTATAAAATCACTTGATTAACTAATCGTGCAAAATACACTCAAAATTGATAATTTAGTTATTATTGATAAAATAGGAATGATTAAAAGTTAATATGAGAGTTACACTGAGATAGCAAAATAATAATTGTCAACGTTACTACTACACTTGATGCATAAACAATAATGATGGCCGACAACTGTGTAGGGAGTGAGAAAGAAAGGAGACCGGCTTCGTTCTCATCCCTACTCCGTGCTGTTTACTGAGTCAGAAGTGACACCTGTAGACATCTGGCGGGGACAACTAATTAAATGACGATTGATCAGTTATCGACCGGAGAGGAAAAATGATTAAATTACTAAAATGGCTATTTAAAAATAAGGGTTGATCGTAGAAGGGTGAAAATTGAGGATTGTATGTATTTTTTTGTATGTTGTATGTATGTTTTTGAGGATTGTATGTATGTTGTATCATAAAAAAATAGAAATTAAAAATTTTGTCTAAAAAAAAAAAAAAAAAAAAATTAGGGTTGAACTACCCCTAACATTTAGGGCGATGAAAAATAGATGTTGGCCGATTCTCATAGATACCGGATAAGCACAAAAAATTTCATCAAAATCGGTCAAGCTGTTTCGGAGGAGTATGGCAACGAAAACTGTGATACGAGAATTTTATATATTAGATATTAGATATATATATATATATATATATATATATATTTTTTTTTTTTTTTTTAAATGTAATAAAATAAAACAATTAATATAATTATTTTTCAAAAGGCAAAACAAATACCAATAGCAGTACTTGCACCAAGCAAAATTATTGACACATATCTATATTGTAAGCAGTGCTCCTTCTTCCCTACCTCAAATCTTATCAGGGCCCAAGCTTGTTTACTTACAAGTACTGTTCAATAATAAACATACCCAATAATCATATTACATATTATATTACAGTGTTAAATAGTACATTTGACTATCGATAAATAATAATAACAATAATAATTTTTTTCTATTCCTTGAAAAAGCAGCATTGAGTTTTTAAAAAAAATATGAAAACTCAAATAAATTTTTTGATTAATTTTATCTCTAAAATTCAGATCAGGCATTGAATTGTTAATCAAGATGAGAAAGACTGTAATAAAGTTACGGCTGTTTGCCGAAAATGTGAGCCTATGGAGGTTCAAATTAAAGGGAATTTAAATACAAGTTCGAATTTCTCTTCACATCACAAAAGGCGTCACGGCGAATAGACCCTCAATGAATATGAGGAATATAAACGAAAAAAAACACACACTGAATCAAATCGGGCTAGAAATGTAGATTCAGTGAAAGCTAGAAAAAAATTAACGCAACAAATAATAGATAAAAAAATTGTGAAATTTATCATTCATTCTATGGTCCCTCTTAGAGTTGTGGAAGATCCTTATTTCAAAGAATTATTCTCTGGTTTTTCTGAATTTCATTCTGTTATTATTATTATGTTGGCGCAACAACTCGGCGACGAGTCCTGGCCTCCTCCACCAGCTTCCTCCAGTCATCTCTGCTCAATGCCGCTGTCATCCAGCGACGGACTCCCAGTACATCTCTAGCGTCTCCCTCCACTCCATCAGACCATCTAAGCTTCGGTCTCCCCCTTCTTCTAGTTCCGTGGAGAGGTTCAGTAAGGAGCTTTTTAGGGATTGCCTCATTGTCCATCCTTGCCACGTGGCCGGCCCATCGCAATCTTCCCAGCTTCATTGTCAGAACAATATCCTTTTCATTAAAAATAGAATAAATTTCGTTATTCGTCCATCTTCTCCAGTTTCCGTCGGTATGGACTCCTCCAAAGATCCTTCGAAGAATTTTCCTTTCAAAGACCAAGAGGTCTTGTTCTATTCTTCTACTTGTAGTCCACGTCTCTGATCCAAACAATAGGACGGGGCGGATCAATGTCCTGTATAGGTGGAGCTTGGTCTGTCGCGATAAAAGGCGGGAGGTGAATTCCTTGCGGAGGCCAAAGTAGCACTTGTTCGCCATCAATATTCTTCTCTTCACCTCAGCCGCAGGTGAATTATCTTGAGTAACCAGGGACCCCAAATATGTGAACTGGGCCACTTTCTCAAAGTTGAAGGGGCCGATATTAATTGTCTCCCCAGGTCGAGCAGCTTCTCCTGTTACCATATATTTAGTTTTCTGTTCATTTATCTCCAATCCAACCACTTTGGCGGCCTCTAATAGAGCCAGAAATCCTTCTTTAACTGACTCCAACGATCTCCCCACAATGTCCACATCGTCTGCAAAGGCTAAGAGCTGGACCATTCTATTATAGATTATTTCTCCTGTCTGCAAGCCAGCATCCCTTACCACTTTCTCAAGCGCCAAGTTAAAGAGAAGGCACGCCAGTGCATCTCCTTGGCGAAGTCCTTTCCTTGAGGAGAATTCTTCCGTTCTTTGCCCACCAACCTGCACAGTGCACTTCACATTTGTCATGGTCAGCTTTACCAGTCGTATCAGCTTCTCTGGGATGTTAAACTCTTCTAGTGCCTTATATAGTTCTTCCCCGGTTAATGCTGTCGTAAGCTGCCTTGAAGTCCACAAAGAGATGATGGGTTTTTATCTGGTGTTCGTTTCCCCTCTCAAGAATTGTTCTGAGGGAGAAGATTTGGTCTGTGGTGGATCTTCCTTGCCGAAATCCACACTGGTAGGGACCAAGCTCCTTCTCTGCGTAGGGTAGTAGCCGCTGGAAAAGTATATTGGATAGAATTTTATATCCACATGAGAGAAGAGAGATTCCTCTATAGTTTTGACATTGGAGTTTATCTCCTTTCTTAAAAACAGGGCAAATAACTGCTTTTTTTTCCAGTCCTCCGGCAGAACCTCTTCCTCCCAGATGTTCAAGATAAGATCATGAAGTCTCTTTGTCAGCCGTTCACCTCCACTCTTAAAGAGTTCGGCTGGCAGTTCATCAACTCCAGGTGCCTTGTTATTCTTGAGTCTGTCAATGGCATCCGTTATCTCCTCATCATCAGGCGGTTCCAGGTTAACATCCCGGTTATTGACTGAACAGTCTTCTATAATTTCTGATTCACGGTAAACCGAGTCGAGAAGCCCTTCAAAGTGTCTTTTTCATAGCAACAGAACGTCCTTCTTGCAGGCAACGATTTTCCCATCTATGTCTTTGCAAGTATCCGGTACAGTTGATCGGTATTTTCTTCTTCTATTGACACTTCTGAAAAAGTCCCTCGATTCTTTGCCCTTCCATAGTTCTTCTGTCTTCTCCAGTTCCTCTCTCTCTTTCTGCCTCTTCTTCCTTTGGTGGAGTTGTTTTTCCTCTCTCCTCTTCTTTTTTATATTCTTCAACAGCCATTCGAGTCCCTTTCTTCAGCATTTTCTTATACGCTATATTCTTCACATTAGTGGCAGCATCACATTCTTCGTCGAACCATGGGGACCTCATCTCCTTTTCTCTTGGTCCCAACACATTGTTCGCTGTCTCCCGCATCGCAGTTACACAGCTTGACCACAGGAGTTCAATGTTTGTCACATCCACATCTTCAGCGCAGATGTTCTCATCCAACTTCTCCATGTACAGTTGCTTGATATCTTGTGCCTGGAGCTTCCTAAGGCTGTAGTGCCGAGGCTTTATTGCTGGACCTCCTGACTCTTTAAAGGAGATCTTAGGGGTGATATGGGCTATACACAGGAAGTGGTCCGAATCCACGTTGGCACTTCGGTACGTTCTCACATTTTTAAGACTGGATTTGTGCCTTTTGTCGACTAGGATGTGATCTATTTGGTTAACGTGTAGCCTGTCCGGTGTGGTCCAGGTGCCTTTATGGATGTCTTTGTGCGCGAAGAGGGTACTTCCAATGATCATGTCTCTGGAGGCAGCAAAGTTAATGAGCCTTGTACCATTGTCATTAGATTCTTCATGTAGGCTATTTTTTCCGATGGTTGGGTGGTATATCTCTTCCTTTCCTATTTTAGCATTATAGTCCCCAACGACTATTTTCATGTCGTATTTTGGGCACTGATCAAAAATTCGTTCCAGCTGCTCATAGAAGGAGTCCTTGTCCTCCTCACTTGAAGCTTCCGTCGGGGCATGGGCACTTATGATGCTATAATTATAAAACCTTCCACGAATCCTTAGCACACAGATGCGTGGATTGACAGGCTTGAAGCCAATCACCAATTGTCTGAAGCGCCCCCTAACCACAAATCCCACGCCATATTCATGGAGGGTATCGCTGCAGCTATAGTAAATGGTGTGTCGTCTCTTTTCGAGTATGTCCTGGCCGGTCCATCTAATTTCCTGGATGGCAGCAATGTCTAATTTGAAGTGGTCAATCTGGTCAAGGAGCAGTTTCAGTGCTCCGGGTCGGTATAATGAAAGAACGTTCCAGTATCCTATGTTAAAAGTCCTATAGGGGTTGCCGGGTCGTTTCCGTTTATGACAATCAAGATCCGAGGCTGATTTTGGTTTCTGCGAAATATGTTTTTCGGGTAGGGGGGCTTCTAACCCTCACTCCGTACCCTAGTATACTGGTGGGGCTGCCACCTTGGAGCCTGTATACCTGCACCCCCATCTGGGGCAGCTACCTAGGGAAGGTGGCCCTAGGGTGTGTACTGTATGTGGCCTTAGTGTGTAGTGTACTGTAGTTAGTGTATTGTGTGTGTGTGTTAGAGTACTGTTCCCCCAACCTGGAGGGCCAGTGGCTATCTGCGGCCCTATGGCTTTTTAATTTCATTCTGGGTTAAACGTTATGTCACGAAGAAAACTTGGTCGAGAAATAATAACATTTTATGATAGTTATATAGCTAAAATAGGAGAAGACTTGAAACATATTCCATATATTTGTACTACGGGAGACGTTAGGTCTAGTACTAAAAGAAGTTTTTTTGGCATGATAGCATACTATATCACAGAGGATTTGAAACGGAAATCCGTTGCACTTGCATGCCAGAGGTTTAAAGACACTCATGATTTTCGCCGAGTAGCCGAAATGATCGAAGAAATTCATTCCAAATTCGGAATCGGTGCAGAAAATATCGTTGCCACAGTCACTGATCATGCAAGTAACTTTATTAAAGCATTTAAGGAGTTTGGAATTGAAAGTAGA
This sequence comes from Euschistus heros, assembly GCA_003667255.2. Lineage (NCBI taxonomy): Eukaryota > Metazoa > Arthropoda > Insecta > Hemiptera > Pentatomidae > Euschistus > Euschistus heros. Next base: position 1,754,974 of record RCWM02000112.1, on the reverse strand, counting down.
AATATTGTTAGGGACGGGCACGATAATGCTTTTAGTGATACTAGTAGCAGTGAAGAATGTTACTCGGGAGATGAAATTGAGGAAATTGGGCATTCACTCTTCTTGCTTCCACATCATTTTAAATGCTGCACGCACAAGTTAAATTTATGCATGACAACCAACTTTAAAAAATTTCTCGCCAGAGACCGTGACCTTTATAACTTACACAATCAAGTTTTGATGAAATGTAATCAATTATGGAAAGCCTGTAAAAGACCTAAAAGTGTAGAAGTGGTTGAGAAAATTCTGGGAATCATCTTAAGTAGACCGGGTGAGACAAGGTGGAATGCCCTTTACAATTCCTACGACAGATATTACTGACTAAAGAGAAATGCTTGGTCCTTTTCAGGGAATTAAATATAAAAAACCCATTTAAGGATTATGAGTATGCTCATATAGAAGAACATATAGAATCAACAAAGCCACTGGCTGAAGCCTTAAATATTTTGCAAGGGGAAAAAGACATTTTTTACGGAATTCTATTGCCATGTCTTCTCACAATAAAAATGAAATTACATAATTTTAAAAAATCCAATTTAGTTCACTGCAGGCCTTTGGTAGAATCCTTATTAACTAGCATTGAGACAAGATTCAAAGACGTATTAGATTGGACATCATGCGATTCAAAAATGGCCGTGATTGCTTCGTTGTCTAACCCGCGTTTTAAAAACTGTTGGTTCAGTTCTGTAGATGCCAGCTTACATGCCATACTTGCTGACTTCTTGAGAAGCTGTGAAAGAATTAACACCAAGAGAAGAAGAATTAGGCATGCCAAGTATACTTCCCTTAAAAGATTCAAAGGAAGACAGTTTTTTCGATTTCGGGTCTAATGTGAAAGTTCAGCACTCTACAAATGCAGCAGGAGAGCTTGAGGTTTGTTTTAATTTACTTTCTTTGGTATAATCCCTTAAATATTTAACATTTTCAATGATCTTATCATAAGAATCTCTGTTTTAGGTTCTTCATTATCTATCAGACCTGGATGTCAGGTTGGAATGTTTGATGAAATATCCAATTATAAAAAAAGTGTTCATAAAATATAACATTCCCCTCCCCTCATCAGCGCCCCTTGAGCGGTTATTTTCCTATGCAATTGACTAACACCCCAAGATGTTCCCAACTGTCAGATGAGATGTTTGAAAAACGTGTCATCCTAAAGTCTATTATGAAGGACACTTAATCTCTTAACTTAGCTAATAATTTACTTTAATTTAGTATGAAATTCTTTATTTGAGTATAGAAAATGATTTTCCAGATTAACAGATGGATTGTATTTATATAAATTATCAGTTTTGTTTTTATAATTTTCATTAATATACCAGGTATGCAAGTTTAAAATGTCGTTTATTTCTTAAAATATATACACAGTAATTTAAAAAAAAGTATAATATATTTTATTCAAAGTACTGACCCTCGCTTTCTACACATTTTGTCCATCTCTCGGGCAATATATGGATACCATTCCAAAAGAGTGCTTCATCTTTATTTGAAATCCATTCATCGAGCCATTTTCGTACGTTTTCGAAATTGTTGAAGTGTTGCTCCGCAAATGAGTGTCCCATAGATGAGAAGAGGTGATAATCAGAAGGCGCCAGGTCAGGTGAATACGGCGGGTGGGGTAGGAGTTCCCAACCAAGCGAAGAAATCATTTCCTTAGTCAATCTGGCTGAATGTGCAGGAGCGTTATCATGCTGAAGAATGACTTTGGCGTGCCTGTGAGCCCATTCTGGGCGTTTTTTTTTCGATCAAAGCGTGACTCAAATTGATCATTTGTTGTCGGTAGCGCTCGGTATTGACTGTTTCGCCGGGTTTGAGAAGCTCGTAGTAGACTACTCCCTTCTGATCCCACCACACACACAGCATTGTCTTCTTCCCAAAACGATCCGGTCTTGCACTCGATGTGGATGGTTGTCCTGGCGTTACCCATGATTTTTTTCGTTTGGGATTCTGAAAATAAATCCATTTTTCATAGCCAGTTACAACTCGATGCAAAAAACCCTTTCTTTCGTGGCGTAAAAGCAGCATTTCGCACACAGTTTTTCGTTTTTCCATCTGTCGTTCGTCCAATTCATGTGGAACCCATTTTCCAACCTTTTGAATCTTTCCCATAGCTCTCAGGCGATCGGAAATGGCTTGCCTAGTGACATTCAACTGTTCTGCCATCATTTGTTGGGTTTGGGTATTGTCTTCGTCTAATAAAGATTGCAATTCGAAGTCCTCAAACTTTTTTGGTTGATTTTCTCGTTTTTGATCAGTAACATCAAAATCACCACGTTTGAAACTTTGAAACCAACGTTCACATGTCCTGACGGTTGGAGCAACATCGCCATAAGTCTCAACAAGAATTCGATGACATTCAGATGCCTTTTTCTTTTGATTAAATAAGAAAATCATGACATGCCGCAAATGCTCTTTATTTGGCTTAAAATTAGACATTTTTAACACCAAAGAAAGGTATGATACGTCCACGTAAACGACTTAAAAACAACGACTTTTGTAAACAAATGACTAACAAACAAAATAGCGTTTAGAGATAAGCAAATCCTTCAATAGGCTAAGAGCGCATTCTATTGGAATTAAAACGACATTTTAAACTTGCATACCTGGTAAGGAGATAATTTTTTTATGTATTGACTACATATCTTTTCCTTCCACTCTCTCATTCTCTCTGTACTACCTCCCCATGCCTGAGAAACGGGCTGACTGCTTTTTGGTATTCTTAGGACCAAACCATCGTGTGACTAAACTTCTGTAATAAACATTAGCTGTCCAATTAAAATCTCATCAGACATAAATTTGTTTAAATAATTAAGATATTTTTAAATTCACTTTTTCATTTATTCCGGACAGTGAGTTAAAAAAAATAATATCATCTTATTTATTAACTTCTCAGTAGGATGTTTTTAATTGTAAAAAAAATCGAATTCTAAGATTTATTGTAGTTGTTCCATTATTTTTAATAAATAAATTATTCGAATTATTTAGATAATTTGAATAAGCCAAACTATTCTAATAAATCAAACAATTCGAATAAATCGAATAATTTCAATTATATGAATAATTCATTCATTCGTTATTTAGAAATAACAATTAACTAGATTATTCGTTATTCGCTTGGGGCGAATAATTATTTGTTATTCATTATTCACTTATTCGTTATTCTAAATAAAAAGTGCCCGACTCTGATTATATATATATATATATTTTATTTTTTTCCCCTTCATCATTCTTGTCTTGTCCTTACCTTATTCTTACCTTGCTGCTTTGTATTCTTAGTTATTTATGTATCTGATCTTTTCTATGCGTTTTTTTGTATATAGTTTTTTATCCATGCCATTCAGTATTCCATTAGTCATCTGTTTATCGGTCTGTTATTTTTGTCACATCTAGTATTTTGTTAATTATAGCCCTGAAGAAGACCTGCAACGCAGGTCGAAACGTTGGCACGTATTAAAGAATTTCTTCTTAGACATGGTGTTCCTCTTTGACTGCATCCCTGATCATCTTCTTCCCCATTTATCATACCAGTCAACTATACTTTCATCATTAACAAAATATCAATATTTAAAACACCAAATTTAAAATACAAACGATGATTATACCTGGAAAACCTCTCTCATCCTCTCTACCACTCTCGCTAGCAGTCACCCAGGGATCTGTTCTTTCACCTACCCTATTTTCTATTTATATTAATGATTTACCAAATTGCATCCACTACTCCCAATATAGTATTTATGCTAATGACTTGCAAATATATTTATCCTTCCATCCTTCAGACAAGCTAGAGGCAATTCATAAGCTCCAGAAAGACATCGATAGCCCCATATGGGCAATAGAGAATAAGTTGATTCTGAATCCAGAAAAAACAAAGGCAATTCTCATTGGTTCAAAACATCACCTAAATGCCCTTCCCTACTATCCACTGCTTTTCCTCAAAAACAATCCAATTCATTTCCAAAATTCCATTAAAAACCTTGGAGTAACTTTTGATCAACATCTACCTTGGAATAATCATATTTCCCAAATCATTAGGAAATCTATTTTTATTTTTAAACAACTTTTACATCACCGCGATGCATTACCACTAAGTACTTGACAACTTCTAGTATCATCTCTCATTTTTTCCTACTTTGATCATGGATGCATAGTATATGGAGGAATGTCTGGTGAGCTCGAAATGAGATCTTAAAGACTAATGAACTGTTTTATAAGATTTATTATTGGGATCCTAAGACATTCTCACATATCTCACAGGCATTCTGAAATTGGGTGGCTTTATGCCAATTTCCCGACATCAATAATTTCTAGGAGCACTCATATTTAAATCCTTGAAAAAAAAACCCAGCTATATTCATGACCTCCTTACTCTGCGCTCCTTTATCCGCCTCTTACATACTAGAACCCAATTTATCAACCTGTACACTCCTGCACATTGAACTTCATCCTTAAAAAAATCCTTTATTATCCACGCTTCCTGTTTATGGAATTCATTCCCATCTCAATTCGAAAATGCTCCTACCTAACTCATCCTTTAAACATCATATTTTCCTTTACCTACTGAATTTACAATCTTCCGAGCAAACGTAAAATATGAATATTGATGTAATAGATATTATAATAGTATACGTAAGTTGTATCCTTGTACAAAATTTCTCTTTTATTTGGTGACCCATAATGTAATTATTAATCAATTGTCATAGCGAGACCATGGCCATATGTATTTTACTGTTGTTATTCTTGAACAAGTTGTCCAAGAATAAAGTTTATTTTCTACTTCTTCAAATATATGTTGAAAGTTATGTCATTAACTGATGATAAACTTTCTCACATTTATCTATAGGTAGAAGTGTTTTAAATGATTTAAAATTACAATCTGCCTTACCTAAGGCAATAAGTAATATAGATGACAACAAATCCATTCACAAAATATGTACAAAGAAAATTTATAACATTAGGAAAGTGGAAATAACTAAATATCAATATACAAAACACTAAATTCATATTAGACTAATTTGGTGGAGCATTGGTTCAATGCCGCAACCTAAATTAGCTAAAATAATAAAGTAAACAGGAATATCATTGTAATATTTAAAATGGCAATTCATAGAAAAATATCACAATATACTGATATTTTTGGTTAACGATATATATCCTGTATCGATAATCAGAGCTCAAAATATCGTCGATATAGTATATTGATATTTTTTATTTCATAAAGCACATTGAATTTAATTGAACATACGATACAGTTCTAACAAATTCTTCTTGATAGAGTATGGTAAAATTGTAAGTAGACTGATATCTCTTGTCAATGCTGAACAAGATCCACTTGAATGAACGATCTTACCTAAATGAAATTTGGATATCCCTAAGGGGAAACATCATATTACTATAAGTAAACACCCTTCATTACTTTATCTGAATAATAATTCTATCAAAAATTCAGTTTTACACAAATTAAAAAAAAATCAGCTATATGAAATAAATCAAGAATATCCTTAAAAAAAAAAAAAAAATCGACGATCTCGGCGCCCTTCAACGTCAAGGACAGATGACAATGTCGTGAGGGTCAAAGCTGTCCTCAACAAAAATCAATGTTTGAATATCAGACTCATTGCTTCTGAAGTGGAGCTACCAAAATCCATTGTTTACAAAATTGTAACTCAAGATTTGAACAAAATAAATAATAATAAAGAACTAGTAATAGTGTATGAAGAAACTGGGATTTCTGAAATAACTTTTATAGTAAAACAGATCTTTAAAAAAAAAATCATGGAACAAACCTACTGAACACAAATGCTAATACAAAATGGGAAATGCAAAACCTATCCAATGTTTAATAAAAAATTTATGTCGATTATAACTAGTTGAGTAACAAAAAATGCTAAAGGAATTATTGGAAACTATTCATTTGAATTATTAAACAGTGTACAACCTTCATTTACCTTACTTAGGAAGCCTGCTTCCTCAAATTGACTTAGGATCTATGGACTGATAATACCTTATCTAAGAAGAATATATAATAGGAATCCACCACAGGGAAAACACCAGATTGATCATATTCCTAATAAACCTATGCAAAGAAGAGGAAAGAGACAGAATAGATTGTTAGAGTTGGTACTATAGGAAAGTCTGTTGATTCGTTGCACTAGTAATCTTACTTAAAGTTTGAGCAATATACCCAGAAAATGTGATAAGAAAAAAAATCCATTATCTAAATATCATTAATTAAAATAAAAGGTCACAAATTAAATCTTGGGATAGCAATGGGTTTTTGAGATGGTGGGAAATTATTGATATCTTAATACTGAAGTGAATTTTTCTAAACAGCAAATAATTCTCAAGCTAATATTTTTGTTTGATTACCAAGAAGGGAATACCACCATCATTTGTAGGTTTCTTTGCCATTAGTTTTTCAATGCTTCAGCCCATTTTTCTTCCAGCCAAATTAGATAGTCCCTAACTTTATTCTATTACATACAATCCCTAACATCTGCAAATTTGATCAAGTAGGAAACATGAAATCAAAACTGCATCTTGTAAATGAACTGTAAATAAGTTTTACAAAACCTTTTTTTTTTTTTTTTAATTTCAAAAAGCTCTTGGCAACTTAGAATTCCTCTAATTTTTTCTCTTACTATATTTAATGAAGAGATAAACATTAGGAATTCATAAATGCCAATAAAAATTCCATATGAATATTGTCCACATACATATGATCAGTCAATTATTTGGATTTAATTACAAAAAAAAACAAAAAAAAAACACATGACACAATCTTGAAGAAACAAAACTGGGAAAAGTCTGCCATAAAATCCAAGATTACTAAATGATGCTGTTCTAAACATCAATTAGGTCATGATTGAAGTCCAATAAACAAATAAGAAGCATAATTTTACATTATTTTATGCTAAATAAGCTTTCATTTATCAAAAGCTTAATATCAATTCTTCCTGTCCTAGTTGGATTAGCTAAAAAGCTAAATCTAAACAAACAAAAGCTAATTATTATTTTATTTTTTAACATTTCTCCCCCCACTTTATAGCAATCCTGAAAAGGGCAAAGTTACTTGGTCTGGGATTCATTTATTTATTTATTTTTTATTTATTAAATCTCTAAATTTTAAAATCAAAGAATCATTCATCATATAGAATAACCATAACAATTTAATCTACTTAAAAAAAAAAAAGAAAAGTATACGTGCTTAATTTGTCCTGATAAACAAGATTTTTATTACCTTTCACAACTAAGATTCCTTAGCAATCCTCTATTGTTGGGCAGTTCCTCAAAGTTGGTCTGAAATCAATTATGTCAATTATAATACAAAAAGTGAAAGTAAAATAGAAAATAATAAATCTCCTTAATGTATTTAAAATACGAATAATGATAAAACAAATTATTTATTTCACAGCAACTCTTATGCCCATAAAGTGAATCTAGTAAAATATTCTAATTTTCCTCAATATCTTGAAAAATGTCAAGTCATAGAGCTTGATTTATATTCAATAAGAATTATATAAGGAAAACAAAGCAAATATATCTCCCAACATTAATTTTATATATCAAAAATTATATTTATACAACCTTATGGGCGACGTTTTATGGCTTTGCCATATTTTCAATCCCTAAAAAACATAGATAACAATTTAATGAAACTGTGTTATAACAATTAAAATGATTATTTTTTTTCCTATTTATATATAATATATATAAATATATTATCAAACTGTATTACCTCAACATTACTTTATTGTTAACAAAATTTATTTAGAATAAAAGTCTCGTCAATCATTTAATTTTATATTTATTACATTTTTATTTTATTTAAACACATAATAATGCATTTATGACTATAGAAAAGAATTAATATTTTTTTATAAGAAAATTGACTGAATTTAGCTTAATATTGTATACATTATAGTAAGATGTGTCAATAGTATTTGTACACTAGAGTTTAACTTTTGTTTCCACCCTCTGCCTTAATAGTTTAAGGATTATCTCTAATCAGTCTTTACTTAGAGGTCATTTGTAAAGGTGTAGCACTAATTAGTGATTATTATTGCTGTACTTAAATGAAAATGGTATGCAAGATCAGAGACACGATTGAAGAAGAAAGACAAATTATTATACGCCTCCCTAATGAGTTACGGCCGCTTAGAAAAGTAAACAGACCTCACTTAACAGTCCAAGATACTATTAAAAGGTATGGAATGAGAAAAACTTATGAATACAAAGAGAGAATAAGACGAAAAAGAAAAATTTACTTTAAACATAAAGACATATATCATGAGAAGAGTTAAAAGAAAATCAAGAATTAGAGCCCCTAAATTAGTGGATGAACATTTATTTGAAAGAGGGGAATAAGAGAGTTTTTCAACAATGCACTAATGTTTGAGACAGAATGAGCTTCATGGCAGAGCGACTAGGAGAAAACTATTTAAAAGGAATATTAATAAGAATAAAAGACATCAATGGGGCAAATACCACAAAAAATGTGATAGTAATTTTTGGATTAGGATAATATTTACCGACGGGTATAAAATTGAAATGTTTCATCCTCAGGGAGCCATGAGAGGGAGAAAAAAAATACAGCAATGTTAATAAGAAATATAGTTCCAACTGTTAAGAATGGAGAAAATTAACTCATGGTCTAAGGTTGTTTGAATGCTGATGGAGTGGGGTGTCTTGAATTTATCGATAGCATAATGGACCATATATAAACATATAAATATATTGATGCAATAAAAAGAAATTTCCAAATCAGTGCTGAAAAATTGAGGATTAGAGAAAACTATATTTTTCAGCAGGACAGTGATTCCAAGCATACAGCTTGAAAATCCAAAAATTGGATCCTGCCCATCATACCAAATTAGATGGCCACTCCCCCTCAATCACAGGGCATTAAACCTGTTTAACATTAATAGAAATACCTAAAGGATCAAGTTGGGAAAATGTGTGTTTCTAACAATCAAAATTTAAAGGGCGTTATTACTACAAAATTGCAGTGCCTTTAACTCAAAAATGAGTGAATTCAATGCCATAGCGCGTAGAATTAATTTTAAAAACCAAAGGTGGCCCTAAAAAATATTAAATGTTATTGAATGTCAATATAAAATAGAAAGTTTATTGAGTGTACGAATGAATACTTTTGACCTATGTTGTAGTTTTTGAATTATTGTTTATGTGCTATTTTGCCAAATATTCTATAAATTCAAAAATATATTTATTGATAAAAGTGTTGACATACACATTAAATGGTCTTGTTGTTTTAAATAAATCCCATTAAATAATGCTAATATTTGTTATTTCTTTTTATCTATAACAGGTGTACGAATACTTTTTTGACTCTGGCTGTAAATTATTTATTATTGCAGAAATATGTTTTTGTTGATGGTAATGATTGACGAGACTTTTAGTCGAAATAAATTTTGCTAACATAACTAATGAAGTAATGTTGAGGTAATACAGTATGATAATGCATTTATATATATTACATATATACATAGGAAAGAAAAATAATCATTATTATTGTCATAACACAGTTTCATTTAATTGTTATCTATGTTGTTTAGGACTTGAAAATATGGCAAAGCCATGAAACGCCCATATGGTTGTATAAATATAATTTTTTAAATATAAAATTAATGTTGGGAGATATCTGCTTTATTTTCCTTATATAATACTTAATCTCCTGATATAACATAATAAATAAATAATTAACTAAGAATTTTTATTAAAAATAATTAAAATATGGATTCAAGGTGTTTAATTTTAATGTATAGTGAACCCGCAATTATTTGTGGAATAGGGTGGTATAGCAACTGTGGAAAAGCATATTCCATGGATGATTTGCAAAATGGCTGAAAAAAAAACAACAGCAACCACCTTCATATTAACAGGAAAAGGTCAAAAAATAAAATTATGAGTTAATAACCCTTATAAATTATCTTATGCAGAATTTTTTTTTTTTTTTTTTAATAGACTACATATATTTATTGAAAATTTAAAAATGAAAATACACATACAACTATACTAGTACAAATGCAAAAATTATCCATCTAGTGTTTGTTTTTTTCTTAAACATAATCAATATTCAGTAGTTCATTTTTCTTTTTTTAAAAATGCAGGTGGCTACTTCAATCTTCAAAAAAATAAAACTTTTTTGACTTTTAATCTATCAGGTCATGTAAGCTTAGTAATTTTCATTTTTTGGGTTGATTTGTCTCACTAAACTATCTTGTGCAGGTCAGCATTATCCTATATAAGATCTGTTCCTTCCAGTCTGATTATAGATTCGAAAATTGATTACATACTTATTCATATTTAAGTACTAATGCAGGGCTATAATAATTTTTAAGATATCTCTCTATTTTAAGCTATATAATTCATTCATAATATCTAGCATACCGAGTGATGGAAACAGGTTTAGAAACAAAGCAGTTTTTGTTTTGCTAAACAAAACAAGAATGGTAATGTACATATCAATTATTAAATAGTCCAAGGAAATGCCTATGATTTTAGGTACATTGTATTAAACATTATAGCTTGGTTTAAACAGAAAAAAAAAATAAGAAGAACCAATTATCCATTCTTTATATATAAAGCAAAATCTGAGCTTGAATTTTAAAAAAATGGTTATCAGTGTAACAATGCAGTTACATTAAAAAGTTAATGACAATGCAGATGAAACATTAAGAGTCACTTGATAAGATAGGTAACCTTAAAAATATGAAATGTATGTGTTGGGAAAGCAGTAACTGATTTTTTAAAACATTTTATTACAAATAAAAACATACCTCTCATTTCAAGCTTTAATGGTTTTAATTGTATATCATCATTCAAATAAAACACTATATTTAAAAATATATAATTTAGTGACTAAATCAATATTACATTTTTATGAAAATTGGGACTATAAACAAAATAAAATAAAAAAATAACTATCCCTAAGCATAAACAATTTAGGAAAGAACAAAATGTTTCCTTAGTATGAATCATCATGTTTAACTTCACTGATTATATTAAAATTGCAGTAAAAATTGGTTTAAAACAAACACTGTTACACTAATGGCAAACTAATAAGTAATTATTCTATCTTATTTAATTCCGAAAAACTTAAATAAAAGTAAAATAAATTCCTTGGTCAAAATACATCATATTTCTAAAGAAAGGAATTAACTTTTGTCAATACACATTTTCTAGATTCATAAGTTAATTCAAACCGTATACTTATACGTACATAATTTAAACAGTCCGTACTACTAGTCTTTTTCTTGCTTTTCTTCTTCTTTCTTTTCATCATATTCTTCATGCCTACGGCATGTCCTAAAAAACATATATTTTGAACTTGATAACACAGATAAAAACAGTCCTGTTACAATTGGATAAACTTAGAATCGATATTTCTTGAATAATCGATTTCTTTATTTATCCGATGAATTTTATAGCAATAACGTGAGCACACGCTATGAGGGATTTTCTTTCATGCTGGAATGAATCTGTTTCAACGCTACGATGAAAATTTTGGACCCTTGTATTATAGTAGGGGAGGATCATTTCTTGGGCAAGGACACTTACAAGAGAGTTTAATTTTAATTTCCAGAACTAATCAAAATACTCCTATTATTATTACCATAAAACATTCAACTAAGTTTATTAATAGGATAATTGATATAGAGTCTGGGTAATTGGCTAAACCCGAAATAATAACATTTTATGACAACCAAAAGGTAAAAATGTATTAGAAGGGTAACCACTTCTTTTATTTGAATTAGAATGGCTTCTATCACCTCTGGGCTCAATATTTTTATGTCTTATATTTCGTGCCATCTTCCAGAGGACTTCTTCAAGTTCACTGGTCAGAAAAAATGACATTTAAAAAAAAATTAAATTAATAATATATTTAAAATTATTGCATTGAGTATATTGGAACGGAAACATAGACAATAAAGTCCAGTCTCCGGAAGAAACTTCTTGCTAATGAGATGGACTATTGGCGCCGAGCAGCAAAAATCTCTGGGAGGGAATAAATAAAAAACAAAAATATTTCAGAAAAAAAGGCAGGTGTGAAAAAATATCCTGGAAAGAGATCGAGAAAAATTCCATAATCTGGTGCGGACATTTACAAAGAATATCAGATGGACGGCTACCAAGAAAAGTACATGGATGGAGAATAAAAGGAAGACGGAAACGAACAAGGTAAGCCTCATTAACATTATATGAATGGGCTTCGGTGGATGGTAGTGGGGAAGATGTTGAAAAAGTTGGAGCCATAGGATACATATTTTTACAACAGCCACACATGTTTTACTACGCTAACCCATACCAAGAAAAGTATTTTATAATCCAAACTTTTGGGAATGTCTTTTACTAGTTTTTTATATTAAAATGTTCGTTGTTTAAGAAATGGATTAAAACTAGTAATCCAATTGGCTTAACAACCCTTAGTGAGTCCTGGCCACCTCAATGAGCTTTCGTCAGTCAACCCTGAAAGTACGGCCGCTTTCCAATTCCTAATTCGTGTCAGCTGCTACATCGTCCAACCACCTCAACTTCGGTCTGCCAACGCTTCTTGTTTGGTGCAATTGCTCTTCGAGAACACTTATCGGGATCTCAGATCTTTCCGTCCAGCCTAAGTGTCCTGTCCCAGCTTGGTCTTCCTAATTTTATTATTATCAGCGAAGCCTAACAGCTGGATTAGATTTGTAAATACATAGTATGAATGCCGGAGTCCCTCACTACCTTTTCCAGTGTCCAATTAAACAATAAACATGCTAAGACATTACCTTGCCTTAACCCCTTGTTGGTAGAAAAGTTTGAGGAGTATTCCGAATGAATGCGAACGCTGCACTGCTCTGCACGCCTTGCATTTTCATCTTTATAAGGCGAATAAGTTTGGAGGGGATATTATGCTACCCCATTGCTTCATATTACCTGTGTCTTCTAATGTTAGCGTAGGCACTTTTAAAATCAATGAACAAGTGATGATAGGGAATTTTATGTTCATGACAATTTTCCAGAATCGTACAGAGGATGAATATTCGATCAATTGTTCTGCCCTTGCGAAAACCGGCTTGGTATTTTCCAATCTCACATTCGGCAAATGGAGCTAGCTTATTATAGAGGATTTTGGAGAATATCTTATATGCGCACTGAAGTAGTGAATGGGGCAGTGAAAAAAAATTAAAATATCTACACAACACCCCCAGACGATAAGCTGAATCCGAAAAATACATTTTAATTTCATATTACGGGTCTATAACCTCCAAAGTCAAAAATGAACTAAAATTAAGATTAAATCTTGCATTCGAAATATAAAAAAAAAAAAAACATAACCAACCTAATTCCCTTTGTTTAAAGAGGAGATAGACCCATTCCAAAAAAGTTGAGTATTATAATTAAATTGCCATGGTTATGAAGCTAAATACACGGTAAAAAATGTGCAATCAGTAAATCAAAGATTAAAAGCCCCTTGCTTCAGTATGGGCTTGACAGCTAGAAATGCTGTAGTTATAAAATACTCCTTTGATACGAAGGGTATACAGTCGTTCATTAAAGGGAGTAAATCCAATTACTTGTTGCCTTATCCGTCCCCTCACTACAAATCCTGTTCCAAAAATGTGATTCTTTTGGTGGCACCTATAATAGGTATTATGACGTTTCTTCTCAACAAGCCCATTTCCTAGTCAGCGGTTTTCTTGGATAGCGGCTATGTCAACTCTGTATTTGTCTAACTCTGTTAGGAGGACCTGAAATCCTCCAGGTCTATATAAAGGTAGGGTATTCTAGTATCCAAGTCTTAGGTCCATTGAGCGTTTTCCAGGTCTTTTTCCATAGTTCAGTCCGGCTTTTTCTATATGAGGTCTCATAATAGTGCAAATTTAAGAGGAGCGGTTTATTAGCCCGCTGCCCCTGATTCCTAGGGAAGGTAGCTCTAGGGTGTGTAGTGTAGGCGTCCTTGGGTCAGCTCTCATGCTTAGTGTAGTATTCTGTGTACTGAACTCGGATGCCGGGGGACGTTATTCCCCACTAGCCATGCACTAGGCTAGCTCCTGCGGGAAATGGATTAAAACACCATAAGTAAACCTCTTTGTGAGTATAGGTATTGCTGTTTGGGTCAACAGTGCTCTAAAAAAAAAATAAAGCTTGAAGTCGTATTGTTTGGAAAATAACACAAATGGGATTATAATTAATGTTGGTTTCTATAATTCATTCGATAAGTAACATCCTCAAATTAGTACATGTTCAGTTTTTACATATATAGTGTATCGTTAATCTTGAGAAAGAAAACATACGCCAGACGCAGGTAAGCTAGGTGAGAGTCCCATAGAACCCAGATTTTCTGGCATATATATCTCGCATTTTCAGTTAGACGAAGATACTAATGTTTAGATTATTGTTATTACGGGAACTAAAGACCTTAAATTATATTAAAAATACCAGAAGATCAAATATAGAATAGATCCAATTCGTAAATTAATTTAGAGAATTAGATAGTTGGGATATGCAGTTATAAAGATACACAGCAATTAAAAAATAAGTTTTTTAATTTATAATGCCAACGTTTCAACTTGCATTGCAAGCCTTCATCAAGGTTTCAAAGACAGGTGGATGTAAACAGAAACTGTTTACAACTACTGACAGTTAAGGAAGTTAGTAGTTGTAAACAGTTTCTCCATCCGTCTTTGAAACCCTGATGAAGGCTTGCAATGCAAGTTGAAACGTTGGCATTACAAATTAAAAAACTTATTTTTTAATTGCTGTGTGTCTTTATGACTGCATACCCCAACTATCTACTTCTCTAAATTATTAACAGTCAAATATACCTCATCAATGTAAATTAATTTACAATTAATTCTATTTCGAAGTTATAATAACTTACAAATTTATATTTACATTATTATATCATATAAAAATAATGAACAAAATTATTTTACATTTATTTAAAAAAAAATTTTTTTGTTGTTTTCTACTTATGAAGATTCTTTTAGGTGTTATTTGAACAGCAATATAAATAATGATGATTGTATTGTTGACTGTGAGTTTTTACTAAGGAGATGAATTTGTCAGGGGTGCTGTCAAGGTTAAATAAACACAGCCAGTTTTTAAATGAAAAACTTATATTTTGGCGTGCCAACGTTTCGACCTGCCTTGCAGGTCTTCATCAGGGCTAAAATAACAAAAATTGGATGTGACCAAGATGATACAAACATTAAAAAAAAAATAAAAATAAATAATAAAAATAATTTAAAAATGAAAAAGAAACAAGAAATATTAAAATATTTTATTATTTATTTTTTTAATGTGTGTATCATCTTGTTCACATCCAATTTTTGTTATTTTAGCCCTGATGAAGACCTGCAAGGCAGGTCGAAACGTTGGCACGCCAAAATATAAGTTTTTCATTTAAAAACTGGCTGCAGCCGATATTCCAACTCATCCTCATACTATCCTCACAACCTTTGCTGATGACACCAGCGTGTAATCAGTCAATGATGATTCATTTTCTTCATCCCATACACTCCAGTCACACATTACTTCCCTTGAAGAATGGTGTCATAACTGGAGAGTCAAAATAAATCCTAGCAAATCCCAACAAATAACCTTTACCCTCCGTCGAAAACCTACCTCATCCTGTCCTCCAGTATCCTTTAATGGTGTACCTCTAACTAATGTGGAACAAATACGATACCTTGGATTTCATCTGGACAAGAGACTTACCTGGAACCCTCATACAAAATTGAAAAGACAAGAAGCTGTACGTAGATTTCGAATGCTACAACACTTACTTGACAAACGTTCAAATCTCCCGATTCACTATAAGAAACTTGTATATATGACGATTATCAGACCTATTTGGACTTACGGTATAGAGTTGTGGGGATCCACTAAACCATCGAATTCTTCCCGCATCCAATCACTCCAATCCAAAATCCTTCGAAAAATCCTTAATGTTCCTTACTTTGTCACAAATAAATTAATCCATAATGACCTTAATATCCTATATGTCGCCGATTTAGCCCGAACCAGATACCTTTCCTTTCATAATAAACTTAACACTCATCCAAATCCACTTGTTGCACAGCTAGCTTCCCATTCCATCCCTGGCAATCCTCCGAGGCGTCTGAAAAGAAGATGGCCTCGTGATCTACTTTTGTAAATATTCATTAGAGTACTACCAATGGGTAGTTCCTCTACAAATTTTATTCATGTCATTATATCTCACATATACTGCCTATTTACTAGATGTGTTTTCTAATACAGTTGTAAATTTCTATTAATAAAAGAATAAAAAAAAAAAAAAAAAAAAAAAAAAAAAAAAAAAAAAAAAAAAAAAAAAAAAAAAAAAAAAAAAAAAAAAAAAAAAAAAAAAAACGCTGTGTTTATTCAACCTTGACTGCACCCCTGACAAATTCATCTCCTTAGCAATATAAATAAGATTTTATCTTTGTACTGAATTAAAATCCGCTGTGACATATACCTCGCTGTCATTTCGAAACAGCCTTATCATTTAAAAAGGTTTCGGCTGTGTAAGTAGTGTAGTGTATGTAGTGGACCATTAGCTTAAACATGTTTAGCTTAAAATTTGACGAAGTATTTATACATACTGGCAATATTCTTAAAATGGGCGATGTTAAGCTTAAAACTGGCAATAAATCATCTGACGAGGTGTGTTATAGTTTAATGTACTTAACTAATATCTATTCTGCTGTTGAAAAGTTTTGTTTATTAATAATGTGTAATCCTTTTTTTTTTTTTTTTTTTTTTTTTTTTTTTTTTTTTTTTTTTTTTTTTTTTTTTACAGCTTTTAGTTGCTTTAAAAACTACATTAGAAAATGGTAAATATGAAGAAAATGAGAGATTTCTTAAAATTACCAACTTGGATATACTGTATGAAGCTGACCCTAAAGAGCTAGTGACAAGTGTCAAAATATTCCTAAAAACCCCCTCTAAAGAGGCTTTAATCAATGCTGTTGAGCAAGGTTACATATTATTCTTTATTTGTTTCCATTTATGAGAATTTCATAATTAATTTCTAGACCATTCTTTCAAGGCCATTGCTTCTGTCTATTGTTTATTTTTATGTTTTTGTCATAGGTTCATTTTAATGAGAATCTAAAAAGCTGGACTATAATTTTTATTAGTGCATAATTTGTATATTTTCAATGAAGAGTTTTTGATCCAGTTATCTTTGTTTAGGTTTTTAACTTTGAATGAATATACAGATAAAATGATTTTATTTATGAATCTTCTCATGAATTTTACATAGTTTCATTAAATTTTAAGCTATTACCTTTAGTGCGCTCAATTTTAGAAGTACTCTTTTTCAACTATGATTCAGATGTGTTAGTTGTGCAATATTGCAACATTGGAGTATTAAGTTTTCATTACTTAATGGTTTTTAAGTATGGCTTTATTTCTGTGTTTGATGATAGATTTTTCAACTACGGTTTAGATCTGTTAATTGTGCAACATTGGAGTATGAAGTTCTAATTACTGTATGGCTTTGTAAGTAAGGCTTTATTTCTGTGTTTGATGATAGATTTTTCAACTACGGTTTAGATCTGGTAGTTGTGCGATATTGCAACATTGTAGTATAAGGTTATCAATATGTCAAAGCTTTGCTAGTTAGATTATATTTCTGTGCTCGATGAATTGATTGTTTTCTATAATTTACTATTGTAAAAAATAGTTGTATATTGATGTTGCAATGTGATTTCTGATTATTTAGATGTTGTGTCTCTACTATTTAGATATATATATATATATATATATATATATATATATATATATATATATATATATATATATATATATATATATATATAGTAGTAATTTTAGATTGTTTAATTAATTATATTAAGTATCATTATGGTTACATGTTGTTATTTAAGGCAGCATGATGTCGTGTTTCTGAAGTGGACTTCTTTAAACCATTACTATTATATTGTTTCCTGATTTGCTTCTTTGTTTTTACAATTAATTGGTGGTGTGTTATCAACAAGAATTACCATTTTTTATTTCAATTCATCATTGTGTCAACAAGTATTTATTAAAAAAAACTAAGTTGCTTATAATATTGAGTGTTCTTTATATTGAAAATTACCTTTTGAAATGAAAAATTAGTTAATGAATGCTTATGTAGTAAAAAGAAAATTGGAACTCATTCGAATTGATGAGCTCTGTATTCAATGCTAGTTTTTGTTGCTCATTTTGATTGAAGTACAATATCTATTTTGTTAACTATTCCTCATATTAGAACATTAGCCGTGAAAGTTGTAATTTACTTGCCTGAACTGAAATATTAAATTGATTATCTTTTATCAGAAGTGTTAAAAGTTATTTACTATTTAAGATAGTGATATTTATTTTCTTATCTTAAAAATTAATTAAAGTTGTTAATTAAGATGATAAATTCTTTGATTTTATTGAGTTTTATAATTTTAGTGCTAAAAACTTTGGAAAAGTTGACCATAGATTCTCTTATAATTTGGTACCCAGAAATAATGATCGAAGGGCCTACTAAGAAACTTTTGGATATATGGTCAGTACTAGAAGCATATGTACGTGATAATAGAGTTAAAAATTTGGGAATTGCAGATCTAGAAACAAAAGTTTTTGTGTCACTCTATAACCAAGTGAAGGTATGTAGTATGTAGTAATATTTATAATATTCAAGTATTTATTGTTATTTTATTTTTTTATTCATTTTGTATTGTTCTCAGGAGAAGCCTTCTATTTTCCATTTGACTGTTCAAAATTGTTGTGTTGTTCCTTTAGATCTTCAGGAATTTTCAAGAGAACATGATATTCAGTTGTTGACCCATAATGATCCTCCAGGTTGGTTGTTTTCTTTATGTTATGTACCATTTTGTTTTACATACTAACTATTGTTACTGTCTCTGGAGTTATCTACTGTTTTAAAGGATCTTAACAATTGCTGAATTGTTTATAAAGAAACTTTTTCTACTTGTATTTATGTGTATTGCTTAGAAAATTTACTACAAACTATATAATCATCCAATTGATACTTAATTACCACTAAGTGTACCGAAATTTCATGTATATTTCTACCACACTTTTTCGTTAAAGACAATAATTAGAGTGGAATGAATTTTGTAAAAAATACTATTATATAGTTTTTAATAAAAGTAGTAAAGTCACAAAGCTAAGTAATGAATGTTGTTTCCGAGAACTTCTGCCAAAAAGTCCGGAAGGGGTCATTCGACCCATCATGTTAGGTTTAGTGATAACAATGGCCTTACCTATTCTTTATGAGCATGAAATCAGGACTCAATGCCCATCTCTACTTCATTGTCTTTACAAATAGGATTGATGAATTAATTGCCACTTCTATTGGGATTATTGTATTAGAAAACTAGTTTCGAATGCTAAACATTCATCTTCAGTTCTAAAACATACAAAATTTTCCAACACATCAGTATTATGTTCCATAGATTATGTACACTAAAGTTTTAAAAAAAATCTTAGACAAGAAACCAAACATCTGTACTCACTCACCTTAGGGTGTCTAAGAGGTAACTGAAATAGAAATGGACTTTTCACTGAATTCGTGAGAAGTGGAAGGGGGCAGGTAGGTTAAATTTTTGTGTTTTACTATGGGGTTTCACTTATGACTTATTTGATTTTTTCGTTCCTATGGGAAACAAATTTAAAATGGGGCTATTGGATATGTTTATCTAATCATTTAAACAAAAATCTGGATCGGTTTCAAACGATTTTATTATTTGTAATGATTCACTAATATTTAATTTTAGGCTATTTTTTACTTGATGTAGTATTTTTACTCCCGAGTCTTTATTAAATTTGTGGTTATTTTCATTTAGATTGATAGCGAAATTGGAGTTTTGGGTCTTATTAGTGTATGCTCTCATATGTTCTTTTACTCTTTGATTTACCGATCATCCAGTTTTTCCCGTGTATTTTGCTTCACAGTCATTACATTTTAAATTGTATACACCGCTCTTTTGGAAAGGGTCTATTTTGTCTTTAGGTAAAGGGAAGTATGATGACAATGTTTTATCTATTTTAAATGCGGGGTTCAAACCTAATTTTTTAAATTCTTTCCCGACTTAAGTGGATATTGGGCCATAATATGGTATCAAAATATATTTCTTCGGGGTAGCTTTATTCTCTGGGGGTGTTATGTATATACTATTCATAGTTTTTTTATGTACTTGCTTTCTTAAAATATGTACAGATACTTTGCTTGAAGATTATCAAGACAAATTTTGATACTTTCATTTAATTGAAATTACTTCCCGTAAGATCTGACTATATGAACGAAAGGAGCTGTTTCTGGCAAATATGGCAGTTGGAGTAGCACTTCCCACTGATCTGAATATGTTGTACATTCGCAATATGCAGTCTGGTGTTATGTTGAAAAATTAATTTGCATTGTCTATTCACCCATTCTGCTCATTTTTCTTTCAGTTGGTTTCAAGAAGTCACTGTAAGTTTTTTGGGTGGTTTTTCATGCTCTTTGTCCTAAGTATCAAAACAATCATTATTAAATCATTGAAACCATTGTTTTAAGTTGTATTTGATAGAACTTGCTCACTAAATTTGTGGATATTTTCCTAATCCATGGGTTTCTACCTTTCTAATCCATAACAGTGTTTATATATATATATATATATATATATATATATATATATATATATATATATATATATATATATATATATATATATATATATATATATATATATATATAAGGTTTAGAAAGGTTCTTGAGGTTTAGTAAATAAAAACAACAACTATTTTGGTGAGGTTTTGAGACTATATTGTTCTCATAATCATGCCCTAAAATGAAAAAACCGGTTACAATAACATTATATAAGTTATTTCAAAACATAAAGTTAGCTACAATACAAGTATATAACATGTGTTAGAATAATAAAAATGTATATAATTACAGAATATAGAGGGGTATGAAACTATTTACATCCCATTAAAAAAGGGGTCGAAACGTTAATAAAGAGAAGAGAGAGGAAAAAAAATAAAATAAAAATAAAAATGTAATAAAGCATATAGTTTTTAAACAAAATATTGTTAAACATAAAGGAGGACCTATAACCCGAATATTGTAGAATAGTTATTTAAATGATTTCTAAGGGTCGATAAAATATAATTTTGATACATGTATATATATATATTTGTTACTAACAAAATACTTAATTTGTTAAATGTATTTTTGAACATTTTCCTTGTTATCTGAGTTAGTCATAAGTTTTATTACACAATTATTCTCGTAATAAAAATATACAGGTAACCTACTAATTTAATTGATATAAAAAAATCTTTGTCTCAAATTATTATATGATATATGATTTTTAGTTTGCTATAATTTTTGTTATTTTTATTTTTTTATTCAGATATTCTTCCCGAAGAAAGTGTCATGGAAGAGTTCAAGAACCTCAATGTTTATTGGATTGCTCGTTATCATAGTCATGTTAAATGTCGAGGTGTTTTAGTTAGCAAAGGTTATCTTCTTTCATTCCAAGCATAATGAATTATAAAATTCCTCTTAAGTGCCTTGAAGCAAACATTCCATGTTGATGCTCGCATTTCTTTTCTTTCTTTTTTTTTTTGTGATTTGTACCTTTAATGTTACCTATAATTTTTATTTAAAAAAAGAATTATATTATAGCTGTAATAATGCCAGTATTTTTTAGTAGTTAGATTTTCTTCTTCTTTTCAGGATAGCTTGTTTAATTACACATTTTTTTAAAATGTCATTTCCATGCAGTTTATAAAAATAAAGATGGCTCTGAGCTTTAATGTTGTATTATACCAGCTTGTATAATGTTGTTTTATGAGTTGTTTTATTTATGTATTGTATTTTAAAAGTATTATTTTTAAATTAAACCAATTATACTTTGTTTTTATATATTAATAAGTTGTTATATAATGTATGCAATAATTTATCTTTTCAATAAATACTTTAATTTTAACTTATTTTTTTAAATTTATAATATATTTGTTTTTTATAAATAGCCTATCATTACTGGGGGGGGGGGGGGGATTTTGATGTCCCCACTGTATGAAGTTTCCACTTTTGGAAGTCTTTAAAATAATAATTCTGAGTAATCCTTTTTTCTATTTCATGCCCATGAAAGGTGATTAAAAAATAAAAAGTTCCTTGTACTATGTCAGGGTGGTCACCAGACTGGCCTGGAAAACTTGGAATTATTCTTGAATTTTGTATCATTAGAAAAATCAGGGAATTATGCTTGAGTTTTACGTATTCACCTGGAATTTAGTGAGATCGTAAGATAACAAAAAAAAAAAAGAAAAAAGATCTATTTTTTTATCTTCAATTTGAATGATAATGAAAATAACATATTAAAACATTAAATGCACCAGACTTTTAATGGATTAAATTTAATTTAAAATTCACAATCTCTTAAAACAAATGACAACCGAATTGCGGGATATTAGAGTAACATATTACAGTGTTAAAATTGGGCAGTTACAAAACAAAAAATAAAATACTAAGTAATAAAATAATGAAAGAAACAAGCAATATTGTTTTTTTGTTTACTGGGGCTTAACGTCCTTATGTACTCCTACTAGGGCAGGAGGTTACCAACCTATTCTACCCAGGGTAGGAAGGTCAAGATTCATTTCATGGGTCTGCCGCCAAATAAATTTTAACCCACCCAGGTGGGATTCGAACCCACGTCCTTTAGAATGCTAAAGTGTCTTGACACTCCTACTATAACTCCAAAACTTGTGACAATCCTCTTCCTAGCCTTTATGAGACCACCTTGAGCAATAGTACATAAGGCAAGCTAAGAGGTGGTGATGAAATCTCAGTATCGATTATTTCGGACATTCTCCCTTCTAGCCTAACACTCTCCATATGAGTTTGAATTAGCTACTGCAGTCAACACATGGGCAGAATAGGTAAAGAAGTCATAAATATTTATTTCTTACTATTAACTACCTACACAGTATAAATATCTCTAGTCTGCAACTTTGAAATCCATTTAATAACATGTTCAAACATTGATTAATAAAAACTAAAATATTAAGATTAACATGAATAATAATATTTGTAAAATAAATTTATTTTTATTTTTTCAATTCATTTCTGATACTCAGGCATTGGAGGTATCACATAAAGAGAATAAACACAATTATTTAAAATCAGTTATTTATTGTTTTAAATACACGTTACCAAAGCCAGAATATTTATAGCAGTCATAATTTACAAGAAAAAAAAACTTGAGTATTTTAGAAGTCAACAGTTGGTGTCAGATTCTCAACTTAAATTCAAAGGTTTTAAATTGTTTTCCAAAACATCCTGGAATCAAATAAGACCATTACAAATAACATATATAAATTATCTTAATAAATAAACTCATCCTTATTTGAAGGATGAAAGAAGAAAAGCATGATAAGATCTAATAAACTAGCTCTATTTATTAAAAATATATACTATACATGCATATTCTAATAAACTACTTCTGTTATATAATATATACAATAGTATATATGATAATACATATCATTTTATCTTTAATATGAACATCTAAGTTGCCACGGTAAAATCTAATACAGCATTTACCTTATACTGTGTGCGTTTTAGAGATTCTTCGTTAATGTGCCAAACTTTAAATTACAGTTGTTAGTTGTTTTTTTTTTCCCTCAAAATGATTTGGCTACTTATAGGTTTAGAGTGATTTAAAAATTGTGCCTCTAGAACATCTAATGGAACTAACTCAGGAACATTTACGTGGAATGATTTTTTACAACTTTCTTTATAATACAAAAGTGTATTATCATGACAGGATTATATTAATCAACTTATAACCACATTTAGTGATGAAACCTTATGCTCAGCCAAAATGAATTGTATCAATAAATTTAATTGCGGTCAGACCTTGCTCGCCAACGAATCTCTTAAAGGTCGTCCAAAATAAATAGTGTCAAAAAATATTGCAAGTGTGCATGAACTGATATTGTAGTTCAACAAGTGGCATACCAAGAAATCCAGGCATGCCAACGATATTGCATGAATATTTGGCTATAATAAAAATTTGTTTGTGCTGGATCTCACATACTTTACAATCATTAAACAAAATTATCTCGTGAATGTATTCTTAATGTAAAGAAATGCTGAATAAATTTAACTGTGGTTCGTAAAATGTTGTTGAATACCTCTATACAGGTAAGTCATGGTTCTATGCATATTAGCTGGAAAATGAACTCGAATATGTTTGTCTTTCAAAGTAAACCTAACACAACAAAAGTGTTCTGGCAAGTAGCACAGCACAGCATATAGCTATCTGTTTTATGGAGGGAAAAATGATCTTTTGGCTAATACTCAACTTCAGAAACATAAGACTGTTTATTATAAATGGTACACAACCATTTATTTACCAGAAGTCTAACGACAGTAACGGGAAAACATCTCCAAACAACAAAAGCTTTCTTTGATCACCAATGTGAGCTAAAAACAATCAGATCAAACAACTCAATATTTAACCAGTCAAAAACATTGAATTAATGGGTCATTCACCATACAGTCCTGATTTGATAACAAATAACTTCTTTTTGTTAAGAATTTTTAAAGATGGGTGTGTGTGATGGGGCAGGGGATGGTGGACCACCTGTGGTCTTGAATCACACTTGGTCAAAGTGGCCTCTTATACCTCTAAAAGTCATTGTTAACCTTAATCTTTTTTATTATTTTTAAAACCATTGTTAAGCAGACTTTTTCCACAGTGTCTCTTCCAATTTTGACTCACAATTTGGAAACAACATCGAATCATTGTTCCTGTCCAAAATACATGCTTATCAATTGTACATTTAATTTATTTCTGTTTTCATTGTTGGTTTTCAAGGAGGAAAGTTTTTCTCCTTTATTCTCAGACAAACATTAAATCCATGCTGAAAGTAATGTTAACTTCTGTCACACTCTCTCATATTAAGGGAGTGGAAAGTGTCCTGGTACCTTGTTTGCTTAAATATACTTCTGAGAGACGCTATTGTTTATGTCTCCTTCTGTTATTCTCAATTCTTGTATGTCTTTGAACACTTCTGTCAGCCATGGTGACTTCATTTTCCTGTTTTACCAATATGTAAGAAGCTGGTTGGTCAACCTGATGGGATGCATCCTGGAGACGTTTATCAATTTTATATATTTTTAGGTTAATATTTATTGATGCTTATTCCAACAATACTGTTTAAAATATAGCACAACCTGATGAAAATGTCAGGCAAACATAAAACTACTTTCAACATAAATAATGATAGTTTAAAAAAAATACATAAAACTTAAAAAGTAAATTTAACCAATACTCATTAAAAGTTCTACTTACTACTTCATCCTTGCTCGGACTGAAGTCACACTGCTGCATACTATTCCAATCAATTTCTTCAAAATCAATTACTATCTTCTTATTTTTTGGGCTGAAAGGTCTAAAAATAAATAAATTGAAAAAGATTGGACAATATACTAGGTGATAATGAGGGGAAAATATAAAATATGTTTTCTCCTTATGGGAGATGAAAATACTTCGATCTTTTCACATAAACCTGGTTTAGTCCTTTTTAAGGATTTAGGAAATACTAGAGTTACCCTTCTGACTAAAGTTTCCAAAATTCAATAATAAATTTCTGTTCAGTTTTCAAAGCATGGAAACAGATCTGATTTACTTTTCTGTTTTAGGGGAGGGGTGATGGTAAATTGTTACCGAGAACAACTTAGGCCACAAATATCACAGGACTCCACAATTATCCTCCCCTCCCCCCAAAAAAGAAGAAATTTAGAGCTGTTTCACCCTCAAAAATTTTTTAGTAGAAATATAAGAATCTTGATTGATAAATTTCAAGAAAATTGAGTGAATTGTTCTCAAGTTCTTGCTTACCTCTCCCTAATCAAGAAATAAAGAAACAAAAACAAAAACTTAATGGACTGAACCTCTTAAGAGGCAATTAAAAATAATGAATGGTGGCAGTCTACAATAAATCTGTGATAATTTCTTAAAAGTAACATGTATACTTTATTGCAAAATCCAGTTTGAATATTTGAATTTTACGATTCAGATAGTTGATTCGATTAATTCAGATATTCAAATACTCAGATCTTTATAGCCCTATTACTTGCTCTATGAGAAGTAAAATCTCCCACAGGAAACATGAGTAAACAAAGAAGAAACGAGTAGTATAGATCAATCACTAGTTCCCAACTCATGGGTCGCAGGTCGATTTAGTCTGGGTCTCGGGTTATTTTCTGGGATTGGGTCGCAACCCATGTTTTCATAAAATAGGGTGATTTTCAGCTTATTAATTTATTTATTCATTTAATATAAATTCTGCTTAATTTTTCTTCAATTGGCCTTTAATTAATACAACTTAACAATCAAATTGTCTGAAATCCTGTGTGCAGTAACCGTGGCGCTCCAAGCAGAACTGTTAAGAGTTTAGGTTAACCATCTGTTATCTTGTTTGTAACCTTCAATGCTTTTTATTGCTGACCAACACATGTGAGTTCTTAATATCTAGTCTAGTGTTAATTGAATAACAGTTATTAGTATTTGTTACGGTTCGATTTTTATTAAACGCCCAAGAGTTGAATTATCGGGACAAGTGATGGATCAACAACCTCCTTCTTTGCAGCCAATATGGAAAGGAAGATTTGCCTTGCTGACATTTTTCATGCGTTGAATGAATTAAAATTACAGAAACAAGAGCCAAATTTGGATATTTTGGGCCATTCAAAAATAATTTAATCATTTAAAAAAAACTAAACTTCATAATTATGAAAGTAGATATGTTTCCACATACCTCCCATTTTATAGCCGAGAACATTGGCACAGAAGAATAAATATGTCCACTTATTCTGCAACATTTAAAATAATTGCCAGAAACCATTCTAAATTATTTCATTCATTCATTCATCAATGGCGCAACAACTCTTGAAGAGTCAAGGCCTCCTGCACCTTAGTCCGCCAGTCCTCTCTATTCGCTGCCGCCGCTCTCCAGTTGCGGATCCCCAAGATGGTCCTTGTGTCCGCTTCCACTCCATCAATCCACCAATCCATTGTAGCTGAGGTCTTCCCACTCTTCTCGTGCCATAAACCATTTCGTCTAGAATTCTTCTAGGAATCTGGTCTGGGGTCATTCTAACTATATGCCCTGCCCATCAGAGACGTCCTGCCTTTATTATCCTTACAATATCAGGGATCATGTAGAGCCTCATAATTTCAGCACTAGTGCGAATTCTCCAGGTTCCATTGGTGCAAATTGGTCCGTAAATTCTTCTCAGGATCCTTCTTTCGAACCTTAGGGGCAGTGCTTCCTGTGTACCAGTCAATGTTAATTATTTCCCTGTCAATATTACGGATAGCTGGGAGTGGATCAGAAATCCATTGGATGCCAACTTGGAAACTTGGAACAATTTTTGTTGGATAAAGTAGTAACCCTTACACAGGGCTGGAACTAGGAGATCTGTCAGGGAGAGACAAAGATCAGTTTGCTGCCCTCATCTTCCCCTACTTTCCCTCACTCCCCAACCATTACAATACTATTTTATATATGCAGTAGTTTAAATCACACACTATGTGTATGCTATGAAGAAGTTTTATTTATGAAAAACTCTTATTTATTACATTAATACACATATACATGACTAATACAAATAATTGTTTTTTAAATTTTGAACTCCCCCCTGCCCCCCCCCCCCATGATTTGGGGCCTGCCCTGACATGTGACAAAACATTAAAATCATTATTTTCAAAAACAAACTTATCAGAGTTTTGGATCACAGCTTTTTTAGAAAAAGAGTATAAAATGGTTTGCAACGAAGCTTTAAAATGCCTTCTTATCTTTCCGACTATATATTTATGTGAAAAGGGGTTTTCATGTTAACCAACACCAAAACAGAATGGAGAAACCACTTGAGAGAAGATGACTTGAGGGTATCTTACTGTCCATTGAGCCTAGATGGAAATTACTTGTGGACCATATCCAAAGCCAAGGTTCACACTAATAAGAAATTATTCTAATTTTATATATTAATAATATTTATGTTATATCTTGTCTAATACCATTGAAAAAATGGAAATTTTTTTTACCATAATTTAATTATTATCAAACAAGTATTGTTATATTTGTAAAGAAGAAAGATTGTTCCAATTTTAATTAATATGTTTATTTATATCATTTTATGAATAATTTAGTTTTAAGTGGAAATTTATTAGTGCTTATTAGTTTATGTATAATTATGTTCATAATTTAAGTTCACTTTTTTATGTCTTTCATGTTTTTTTGTTTGTTTTTTTGTCTTATCTTGTTCTCGTGAGCACCAATTGTTCCTAATTTTTCATAACATTTCTATTAAATATTTTAAGATGATATATAGGAACAAACTTATCTATTATAAGTTATTTAATACTTTATTTCGAATGCCTTAATTTGTTTAGTTTGACTATGTACTTTGATTTTTAGTTAGTTGATATTTGATTTCTAGTCAACTCATTTTCATAGTTACCTATAAAACTATCTGATAAGTTATTTAGTGACTTCATTTAATTATGATTAAATAAATCTACTAATACTTAAATAATATATATGTACAAGTATAAACGATTCTTGTATGTTAGTATGAATCCAACAAAATTATAATATGACAATAAACTTGGCAAAGAAATTAAAAAGAATCCCACCCTACCAGTGGGTGGCGATGTTTGATGGTTATGAGTTTGGTGGGTCTCGAGCATTGAAAGGTTGGAAACCACTGGTATAGATGATAGCTATGGATGCCATTGTGCACCATAATCTTTAGGGGGGCACTATCAATCAGAGAAGTAAGTTATTTTAATTTTAAGAGTTCATAGCCTTGAGATTCTTTCTTTTTCTTTGAAAGGATTTTTCTTCGCTATTCGAAGTTTCCTTCAACCAAACTCCTCCCTCAGCCGGTTCCTCCATTCCTCTCTATCCATCGCTTCTTCTTCCATTAATCCTCGGCCAGCCGTACTTTCAGCCACATCTCTCCACCTGATGCGAGGCCTACCTCTCTTTCTCCTCCCCTCTGCTTCCCATTCATAAGTTATTTTGGGGATTCTTCTATTCTCGATTCTTTTAATATGGCCGAACCATCTCAGTCTCCTTCCCTCCATTTCCTCCAGAATATTCCTCTTGACGTCCATTCTTTCTCTTATGATCTCATTCCGGATTCGTTGAATCCTTGAGATTCTTGCTGATCTCCAAAAATCCATCTCCACAGCCAGAAATCTTTTGCCTTGCAATTTTTCTTGAGACCATGTTTCTGAGCTGTATAGCATTATGCTTTCTACAAGGGCCTTATATATTATTTTTTTGACATTGGTACATATGTTGGCAATCCAGAGGACTGAATTTAACATTCCGATAGCTTTCCGTCCATCTGTTATTCTTTTTTTCACTTCTTCTGTCGCTCTCCCATTGATGTTTCACATACTTTTCTATGGTTTATTAATTATTTTATGGCACTAAATGTTTAAATTCTTAAATTTATATTTTTATTTTTTTTAGAAGTAAAACAACGAAATGTTCCTTTTTCCTTAATTACATTCCCAGTACATTATGGGCTTTTCTATAATTTTCTTTCCTCCCTCTCCTCTCATGAATAATATCCTTTTAACCTGCCACGTTAACTCCCAATCCCTCATTGCTCATTATGATGAATTCCTTCACCACTTTCTCCATAATTCCTACCATATAATTGCCGAATCAGAAACCTGGCTCAAACCAAGTATCCCTTCTTCCTCAGTAAACATACCTGAATATAAACTCATTCGTCAAGACCATGACGACCGAAAAGATGGAGGGGTCGGCTTGTATGTCCATGATAGCATGAGAGTTAAAACCCTATACAAATCACCCTCTCCTGATTCTCCACACATAGAATATATATTTACAGAAATCTCTTTTAACTCATCCTTACTCCTTTAGGTCTTAGTCTACTGCCCTCCTCAAGTTAAATTCGATCCAACCACAGAATACAGAATATGATAGAAGCGGTGGGTAGGTGGGGGGAGATGGCTCCCGGCAAGGAGCGCTATCCCCACCACCTAAACCCTGGCTGTCCCTATCAGTACCACTGTTTTTCCCGTGTTTTTTTTGAACAATTGCTAATTGTTAGGTCTCTGTTGTGTGTATGTGTTTTTTTTTTTTTTTTTTTCTCAATTGGATTAAATAATGTTGTGTTGTGCCGCGTTTGGATGTTCTAGGAAAGAGTCCAACAAGGATTTAAACCCTCCAATAATCCTTCACTGGTACATTTTAAACGTATACAGTTTAGTATTTCAATAAATTGAGAAACAAATCTTCCTTCCCTTTGGCCACAGTAAAAATATGTTTATTGTGGAACTTTTTTAACACCCCTATATTAACAATAATATATATTGTAACCACATAATACAGAATATTCTGTATATTCAATTAGGATTGATAAATTAATTGCTAATTCTATTGAAATTATTTTTATTTGAAAATTAGTTTCGAATGTTAAACATTAAACCTTAAGAAGACGTTTTACATCAATAATATAGTTTTAGATTTGAATAAATCTTTAAAAGGTAAACAGTTCCAATTTTACCTTTTATTTTTTCCTCAGCTTCCCTTCAGTTGAAGAGGAACGAAATAAGTGGGTTCAAGCCCTGAGGCAAGAAAAATGGAAGCCAACAAATACAAGTGTTATTTGTTCAAAGCATTTTAAAGAGGACGATTTTGACAGATCTTCTTCATTTCGAGTAAATCTAAAGATAGGTGCAATTCAGTCGGTTTTTTGATTTCCCAGATCATTTGAGACATACGATTATAAAGGTATATATAACTTTCTACGCTTTCCCCCTGCTTTACCAACATACGTAGGTATTTAAACTTAAAAGTTTAATGTTGAATTTTTTTTTTTTAGGAAAGGGGACCAATATTTGCTTTTGTTACTTCTAAAACAATACCTTGGGAGAAACTCTTTTCTAGATTTTCACATTTTTTAGAAGATGGCTCTCATTACTCATTATTAATAAGATCGATCGGAATGATATTTTTTAAAGTCCGAATCCACCATTTTTTGAAAAATATCAATGATAATATTCATAAAAATAAAATAAGATTGAAAATTAAGAAATTATTGTAGCAATTTTCTTTTGGTAATATTCTGTTTAATTTTTGTTCTTAAACTACCTACCTATGCATGAATGTGATAAATTTCTGAAAAATTAGATGGAATCCAATAAAATTCGTAAGAGTTGAAGCCTAAATATTAGATGATAAAGTTGTAAATAAGTCTGAGGTGGAGCAGCCCAGGGTGGAGGTGGTGGGGGGAGAGCCGGCCGAACTGGAGCCACAAGGACCGTACGGCTTTAGTCCCTCTGCCCCTTCTACTATATTCTGTATTCTGTGGATCCAACATTTGAATCCTCTTTCCTGACATACGTACCATTACAATATACAATAACATAATCATAGCAGGCGACCTCAACACTAATCTACTTTCCGACTCTCCTGATAGGACATTCTTACTAGAGTTGATATACTCCCTCGACCTATTCATTGTTTCTTTTCAACCAACCCATCATACCCAGTTTACGGATACTTTACCAGGCCTCATTATCATTGACTCACTTAAGAATCTACTCTTATTTTCCCTAAATCCAATGCCATTTCTATCTTACAATGATCTCATTCAGATATCCTATCACATTCCCACACCCATTTTCATCCCTAAGCAGATTTCCTGGTGAAATCTTGACTCTTTAACTCCTGAAAGCATAGATCCTTTACTTGACACGTTATCCCAT
This sequence comes from Euschistus heros, assembly GCA_003667255.2. Lineage (NCBI taxonomy): Eukaryota > Metazoa > Arthropoda > Insecta > Hemiptera > Pentatomidae > Euschistus > Euschistus heros. Next base: position 1,723,118 of record RCWM02000112.1, on the reverse strand, counting down.
TCCATAAAGCCCATATTTTCTTCCTACTCCATCGATGAGATGGTTGAATGCCTCTCATCAAATCTCCTTTCACTCCTCAATCACCTAGCACCACTTAAGACATCCACTTTCCAACGGTCCCCTGCTCCTTGGATTAGCCCAGAAATTAGAGAATTGATGAGAAGAAGAGATGCTGCTAGGAAGTGCTTCAAGCGAACTCAAATTCCAGAAGACTACTTCACATTCAAACATCTCCGAAACCTTGCTCAGTCTTCATTGTGACATGCCAAGGCACAGTATTTCAATAATATCCTATCCCAAGTCTAAGAGAAAAATCCTAAGAAAATTCTTTATTACCGGCTCCACCCCCTGTACCAACTTCCCTATTTCCCCTGATGAACTTAACTATTTTTTCGCTAACCCCCTTCCTAATGAGCCACAAATTAATCCCTTACCACCAACATATCCTATTCCTCAAATCCCATTCAATCCTGATAACTTCTATTTTCTTCACATTCTTCCCAATGACCTAATCACTTCAGTATTCAAATCCCAAACCAATGATTATGGTTCTGATCAAATTCCAGTTAAAATTATTAAACTCTGTCTTCCTGCCCTTTTACACATTTACAACTTTTCCCTCCGCCTGGAAAAATGTCCTTGAGCGCCCGCTGAATAAAACCCCCTCCCCCTCCACAGCTTCCTATTTTAGGCATATTTCCCTTCTGTCAAAACCACTGGAAAGATTAGTCAATTCACAACTCTCCACCTACCTCGAGCACAAAGATCTCCTCACTCCTCTCCAATCAGTTCCGTTCATGATAGTCCACTCAATCGGACCTATTAAACATAACACAAGACCTCCATTCCTCCATCGACCAACAGAAAATTGCAATCCTTGTTGTATTCAATTTTTCAAAAGCGTTCGATTGCGTTGATCATACAATTCTCCTCTCCAAATTAAGTAACCTTTCCCTATCCAACAGTGCTTTAAAATGGTTCCGCTCCTTCTTGTCTCACCGTTCCCAAACAGTTATCATTCCCAACAAACCTCCCTCATCCTGACTACTTTTAACACAAGGTGTTCCTCAACGATCCCCTCTGTCACCAATCCTTTTTTCTGCTTATATTAATGACCCACCCCATGTTATACACCACTCACAGTATACGCCAATATACGACGACGACCTCCAAATCTACCTATCCTTCCATCCTTCAGACATGTTCGAAACATCTCGTAAGATTCAGGATGATATTGAGAACATCAGCGGATGGGCAATGAAAAATAAGTGAAGCCTGAATCCAGAGAAAAGCAAGGCTATCATTATTGGTTCAAAACCTACCCTTAATTCCCTCCCTTACTATCCGTTACTTCACCTCAATAACGGTACAATCCAATTTAAAATTTCCATTAAAAACCTCAGAATCTCCTTTGATCAACACTTATCCTGGAATAGCCACATTTCCCAAATTACCAGAAAATCCATCATGATCCTCAAACAGCTCCAAAGAAATCGTGACTCCTTTCCCCGAAGTACCCACAACTTCTGGTATCCTATCTCATTTTTCCCCGCTTTGATTATGGGTGCTTGTTGTAAGGGGGGCTGTCAGTTGTGCTAGAGATGAGACTAAGGAAACAAATGAATTGTTTCATAAGATTCATCTTTGGGGTCGACAGACAATGAGCTAGGGTGGCTTTTCCCTGATTTTCGACGGCAATACTTCCTCGGCACTTTCCTATTCCAATCATTAAAAACCAATAAACCTTCCTATATTCTAGACCTACTTACTCCGTGTTCCTCCGTTCACCACCTGAATACAAGATCCCAACCATCTAACCTATATACCCCCTCACATAGAACTGCCTCCTTTGAAAAACCCTTCGTCATCCATGCTAACTCTTTTTGGAATTCCTTACCTATCCATATTCGCAAAGCCTCTTCCTTAACTTCTTTTAAACATCTGTTATTTATCCATCTCCTCGATCTTCAATCTTCCACAAAAATGTAAATAATACATAATAAATGTACATAAGTGTGTTAAATTTTTTACTGTTGATTGTTTTTTATTTTATTTTTATTTAATTATTTTTTTTACCTAATTTTAATTTTAATTTTTTTTTCTTTGTTTCTTCTCACTTCTTTTTTTTTCTCTCATAATTTAATTTGTAGTACTGATGTGCTGATTTGTAACTAATCTCAGCCAGACAATTGTACCTTTTTATTGTGCACTTTAATTATTCTTAGGGGACAGTCTGTCCCAGAATAAAGTTTATTTTTCATTTCATTTCAAGAATAGTGCCTAGATAGCAGAATTGGTTGACCCTACTTAACTTTGTTAAAACTGGGTCACTTACCTCATCGTTTTCTGTTGACATATATTTTGTCTTGTCATAGTTTATCTTTAGACCCCACCTCTCATACGGTTCGGTTAATTTTCTGAACATGAATGAAATATCAAATTCATCTTGTGCAATGATTACCTGGTCATCAGCAAATAGTAGCTGAAATAGATGTGTATTTTTCATTGGGATTCTCATTTTGCAGCATCTTTGTGACCAATTCTCGAGACATCTATCAACATATATTTTAAACAAAGTCGGAGACATGCAGCATCCTTGAAGAAGGCCTTTAGTGTTTCCAAACTCTCCTGACATCAGTGAGCCAATTTTTACTTTGGATTAGTTTTACCTATAAATTTCCTTTATCACTCTCACTAAATCAGAGTTAATATTGGATTGTTCAAGTGATTCCCATAGTAATTTTCGTGGGACGCTGTCATAGGCTTTTTCAAGATCTATGAAAATCATATCTAATCTCTTCGATTTTTCTGTCTGCTTTTCTAAAATCTGTCTTAGTGTAAATATGTGGTCAATGCAGGATCTCCGTGCTGCAAAACCACATTGCTCTTTTAGGTTTGAGCAAATTCGTTCTCTAACATGTTCTCGATCGTTCTGCCTAGTCTTCATTTCCTTTAGCGCCTCTATATGCTCTACATTCATCTTCAGACATTAAATTATGTCAGTATCCTTCATAAATGTGGCTCTATCCGTCCTTATTCCATTAGCCAGGCAACAAGAAGTCAATACTAGTATACACTGCTCATTATTGGGTTCATTACCTGAAGTTCTAATTTACCAGCCTTAATAGGTGGTAAGCAGCTATGCAACTTATCATTTACACTAATTTTAAGCTATTAAAATATAGGATTAATAAATGATTGGAATTTATAAATATAAATAAATTGCTTGTTGTAAACCATTTATATTTTACTATCATTAAAATGTCATAAGATAACTGAATAAAAATTAAGAAAACATAAACATGCATAAGACTGAGGAGATGGTAGCAAAATGTTTGTTGAAACAGTAATAATGTTTTTACAAAGACCAGGAAACCCCCTCTCTGCCTTTCTTCTATATAATATTTCAAGTCCACTACTTTTTAATGCAATATATGCTTTTCTTACTTAAGTTATCCTCATGAGGCTGACAATATTAGTTATTCCTTTGAATACTTAAAACTATTTAATTTTATTGATGGGGTATGTTGACTGATAAGTATTTTAAGATGTAGGTAGTTGGGGTATGCAGTCATAGATACACAGAAATTAAAAATGAATTTTAATTTATTATGCCGACATTTCGACTTGCATTGCAAGCCTTCATCAGGGCTAGAAGAAAAAGAAAACCAACAAAAAGATACGACAAAATTGCAGAGAGTATAAAAAAGTATGAAATGAATAACTGTATGAGAATTCTTTTTCTCAATCTCAATAGAAGTGGCATTTAATTCATCAATCCTAATTGTTCTGCCTAGTAGTTTCATAATTGGGTTTATTACGCATATCTCTCTATAATTACTGGGTTCTTTTCTATCTCCTTTCTTGAATATTGGAGTAATATATCCTAGTTTCATCTCTTGTGGTATAGGGTCACCTTTTAAAATTATGTTGATAAGGTCCGCTATTAGTTCAGTCAATTTACTGCCTCCATATTTAATTAGTTCAGCACTCACACCTCCTGGGCCGGGAGCTTTCCTATTTTTCAACTTCTTTATTTCTAACCTCAGTTCCTCTTGTGTAATAGATAGAGAAGTGCCAGTGAAGGATTCCACTTCTTCTCTTTCCCTAAATTCATTCCTCTTCTCCATCAATAACATCCTGAAATATTCTGACCAATCCTCCAGTTTTATTAAATTTAGCTTAGAGTGTTGTTTCTTCTCTTTCCTCAATCCTCTCAGCACAGACCATGCAGCAGCTGCTGGTCCAAATCCCAGACTACTATTTATGTTTGCACAAGTTCTTTCCCACCATTCATTCTTAGCTCTTCTTGTGGCTTTAATTACTTCCTTATTCTCCTTTCTATGCAAGTCTCTATCCTTCTCATTTTTTGTACTGAGCCACTTGAGGTAGGCTTGCTTTTTCTTTTGAATTCCATTGCATAAATCTTCTGTAATCCAATCTGCATGCATGGTATATCAAGACTTAACACCGAGAACTTCATATGATGATGATCAGATTAGATCTTTTTCATCAAGTCCATTATGAACTCGTATATATCATTAGAGCTATTACCGTTTAATTCTCTGATTGTTTCTTCCATTCTTTGCTGGTATAATGTTCTGATGCTTTCTTCCTGTAACAATTCTACTTTATATCTGTCCTCTGTTAATTTATCTGCAGACATTATATTTCTTCTGTTTGTTTGTATTTATCTACGGGAAAGTACAAGGGGATTTTAGTAGATAAAGGTCCGAACCACATTCAGCTCCTCTGTATAACCTTGTATCTTGTACCACGATAGAGCTAACTTGTTTAGTAATTACATAATCTATCATAGACTTTAGCCTTCTGCTATCACTATGCCACGTGAATTTGTGTATGTCTTTATGTTCAAAGAAGGTGATATTTATTTTTAAGTCCTGTTGGTCGCATATCTGGGTTAACCTTTTTCCATTATCATTTCTTTCAACTTCACCAAATTTCCCTATCACTTTACTATTACACTCTTTACCAACTCTTGCATTCATATCATCTATTAGAAATATTTCTTTTCTTTGGGGAATTTTTTCTAAAACTTCCCTTAGATCATCCCAGAATTTATCTTTTATATTTGAGTTTTGACCATTATTTGGTGAGTAAACTCCAATGACAACCATCCCACTTGTATAAAGGGTTATATCCATTCTTATCATACAGTCACTTATCATCTCCCATCCTTTAATATATTTTTTTAGGTTTTTCTTGACCAAGATTGAAATCCCTGATTTTGCTCTGTCGTGTTTTTTAACTCCTGACCACAGATGGATGAATTCGTACAATTCTTCACTTCCTTTCCCCTTTTTTCTTAGTCTCTGATAACACTATTATGTCCATGTTCAACATCCTATATTAATTGCCCGTTTTCGCGCACTATGTCTTATCCGTTGCAAACCATCCATCATCCGAGGCTTGTTTATTGGTTTTTTAGCAGTTTATGATGTTTCCAATTAGTGAGGAGCTAGCCCACTGCATTAACCACCAACCTGGAGGATCAGGAAGCTTTATTTTGGGGTCTTCAATCCCTAGAAGAGTTGCCTTCACTACGGCTCGGAGTCTCCTCCACCCCTGGATAACCATTTCCTGCAATCTCTAAATGGTTATACCACCATAACTCGGTATGAGATTCTTCATGAGGATAATAAATAAACATTAATAAGAATAGATGAGAAATAATTTACATAACCTAAGCACCAATAGAAGACATTTTGATTGAACAGGTATGTCTCCAATAAAAGGATAAGAAATAAACTATCTGAAAACCTTAACCCTTAACCACACTGACATGTGATATCAAGAAGGCTAATACCAACACAATGTGAGTGAAGATCCTTTGAGGAACCAAAAATTGAGTTTCAGAAGCAAGAGTAATGGGAAAAACAACTAACCATGAAAAGAACAAGTATTTGCAAGGAATACCTGGAGAAGAGCACAGAGGCATTGGCATTGATGTCCTCAGTTTCCATCACGTTGACCAGTTCAGATATCTTGGATCAATAATAACTTATGGAAACAAGATCTCAATAGAAACCAGTTAACGGTTTGTGAATGCCAAAAGGTTGTATTTTAGTCTCAACAAACACCTCAGAAATTATTCTGAGGTCTCAATGGAGAGTCAATTGAATAGGGTCCTCATCAGGCCTCTCCTCACTACGGTTAAGAGTCCTGGACTCTCACAAGTACAGAAGAAAATGTACTTTATATATTTGAGAGAAAATCTTTGCCAGATATTCGGGCCAGTGAAAGATGGCTACAATTGGAAAAGAAAAACAAATAGGGAGGTTATTTTGGTCTAAGGAGAAGCAGATGAAATGAGGTACAAAAAATTAAATGGAGTACATAAAGCTGGCCACATCACGAGAATGCTGGCAGAGATTCCCCAAAAGTAGTAGTAGGATAATACATACATGGAACCAGAAAGAGAGTTAGGCTTCGATTAAGGTGGGAGGATGCAGTTGCAGTTGGTGAGAGGCTGCACAGGATAGAGTAACCTGGCAATGACTAATTGAGAAGGAGAAAGACCAGAATGATCTGTAGCTCCAGGGAGTAGCAATAGTAGTAGTAAATAGAAATACTAGTTTCAAAATTATCAACTTACTGGTAAGTTACTTCAGCTACATCGAACATTTTTTTGGCAGCTATTGTTTCTGCTTTATAAGAATGTTTATCAGATAAATAAACCACTTTCTTGATTCCGGATTGTATAATAACTTTGGCACACTCATTACATGGAAACAATCCCACGTACATTGTACATCCGTAAAGATCAGAGCAGTTCTTGTTTAAAACAGCATTCAGTTCAGCATGACACACTAAAAATAAAAAAAAAACATTATATATAATTTATAAAAAAATTGTTAACACATTGATACTTTAAATTATAGTGGAAAAAAAAATACCATAGGTATGTTTTGTAGAAAGTTTATCATTGGACTTTTGCCAAGGAAATTGATCATCACTACAACCATTTGGCATGCCATTGTATCCAATACCAACAATTATATTTCTTTCATTAACTATACATGCTCCTACTTGTGTGATTGGGTCTTTACTACGCTTAGCTGCAAGAAAAGCAGTCGCCATAAAATATTCAGGCCAGTCCAAGTAGTTAGTTCTTTTCCTAAGAACAAAATAAAATAATCATCTGTAACAGGCGTTTATAAATAATATAAAGGAAACATATTTTTTCCTACTGTTTACAGATAATCTTTAAAGTGTAAAACTATTTACTTAAGTATATAAGTATAAAGACCTAGAAAAGATGACCCACGTCCGCCGGTCATCATTGCTAAATTTGTGAGGCAATCAGTGAGGGACGAGCTGATTCGACTCAGAAAAGTGAGAAGAGACTTCTCGACGCGCGATATTGGTTGGCAGGAAAATTACTGCCACCATATCTATCTCAGCGAGAAGATGAATCCCACCAATAGGCATCTCTATTGGATGGCAAGACAAAAGAAAGCTGCAGGAAAATTGAAGTATGTTTGGTTTTCCGGCGGCAGAGTACGCTGCAGGCGGGAGGATGGCCATCCTGTCAGTTTTATTAACGCAGCTAAGGATCTTGAGGTCTTCACCTGAAGCATCTACTCCTGTTTCCACATACCTTGCTCTGACATCTGGCTCTCCTCTCGGTCTATCGCATCACTCAAATTCTTCAATAGAAAAACATTTAGTTTATTGATTATTTTCTTTTCTTTATTACTCATTTTAATGTGTGCAAAACTTATTACATCATGTTTGCTTTTCTCGTTTATATCTTCGTTACTCTTCTGTATTGCTTGTTCGTTTCTTTTTTCACATTTATTACTTAAATTATTCTTAGTTAATTTCTCTTTACTGCTCTTACTTCTAACTTTCTACTTTTTCACGCCATATTATTGCTTAGTGTCTTCTGAATCCGCTATTTCTTTCTTCCTTTCTCTTTTCCAGCATCCTTGTCATGACTAGCGTCCTAACTCTCTGTCATGTTAACGCCCAATCCCTCCCTGCTCACCTTACCGAATTCCATCAGTACTTCTCTGATAATTTTTATCATATCATTGCAATATCTGAAACCTGGCTTAAGCCTTCAATACCTTCCCTCAGTGTCTTCCTTCCTAACCACTATCTGCTGCGTCATGATCGTACTAACCGCACTGGCGGAGGTGTTTGTATATTTGTACATAATAATTTCCGAACCAAAGTCCTAAGCCTATCCCCTTCTTCTGAACATCCCCACATTGAATTCCTGTTTGCCGAAATAGCCATGCATTCACAAACTATCCTAGTTGTAGTAGTTTACCGCCCTCCCAATGTTCCTTTTGACTCCCACTTCGAAACCACTCTATTCAACATTGTTCCTCTCTACTCACATGTTATTATTGCTGGAGATTTCAATACCAATCTCCTCACCGATTCCTCTGACAAGTCTTATCTTGAAAACCTTTTTTTTTTTTTCCCTCAACCTACATGTGGTACCATTCTCTCCTACCCACCACACATTTACATCTAATACCTGGCTTGATCTCCTAATAGTTGATTCTCCTAAAAACCTCATTTCCTCTTCCCAGTTACCAATCACGTTTCTTTCTATCACGATTTAATATCCCTGTCATACAATATTCAAACTCCAACATTCATTCCAAAAACCATTTCCTATCGCAATCTTGATTCCTTAACATTTTCCTCAATCCAAAATGATATTGACGCTCTAGACTGGGACTCTATATATTCCTCCCACACTATCGACAACATGGTTGACATCCTCACATCCAATCTCTTATCCATCCTTGACTCACATGCTCCCCTAAAAACCATCCTAATCCGACGTTCACCAGCACCCTGGATCACAATAGAAATCAAAAACCTACAAAAGAGACGAGAGGCCGCCCGAAGACGTTTTCGATGGACTAGACTTCAGGACGACTACACTCTGTTTAAATCCCTTCAGAATCAGACACAAACTGCCATTCGAAAAGCTAAATCACAATATTTTCATGAAGCCCTCTCCAGTGCCTGTGATCCAAAATCAAAATGGAAAATTTTATCAAAACTTTCCTTTAGTAAATCCTCAAATGCTCCGCTTTCATACTCTTTTACTCCTAATGAAATGAATTCCTTTTTTGCTACCTCATCATCAAACTCCTCATCTCTTTCCGCCAGCTACGCTCCAAGCGGTCCTTCTTTTAACTCCTCCAATTTTTATTTTTCCTATATCACACCCTCAGACCTCATTGATGCCATTTTCCAATGTAAAACGCAAGCTATTGGACATGATGGTATTCCACTAAAATTAATCAAACTCTGCCTTCCTTCTATCCTTCCAGTCCTCCTACATATATATAATTATTCTTTGCAAAATTCCACCTTTCCTTCATCCTGGAAGAAAGCTAAAATACAACCCTTACAAAAGAAATCTAACCCATCTTCACTTAATGATTTCCGTCCCATATCAATACTTTCCAATCTGTCCAAACCCCTTGAAAGACTAGTTCAATCACAAATCTCCAATTTCCTAGAAAAATCTCATCTCCTTAATCCGTTCCAATCTGGGTTCCGACCTGGTTATTCAACTCAGACAGCCTTAACAAAAATTACTAATGACATACATACTGCTCTTGACGAACGAAAAGTAACTGTCCTTATTCTTCTAGATTTTACCAAAGCCTTTGACACCCTAGACCATTCTATTCTCCTCACGAAACTAAAAGCCCTATCTTTTTCCTCAAGCTCTCTCTTCTGGTTTCATTCCTTCCTCTATAGTAGAACTCAAATAGTATCCATACCAAACCAGCCACTTTCCTCTTCCCTTTCATTGACATCAGGGTTAGCCCAAGGTTCCAGTGTCTCTCCTACTCTTTTTTGTGCCTACATAAATGATCTACCAAATTCCATTCACCATTGTTCCTACCATCTATACGCGGATGATTTCCAGATATATCTATCCTTCCATCCCTCTGATTTAATTAAATCATTCTCCCTTATCCAAGAAGACCTTAATAGCATTTGCAAGTGGGCCTCTGATAACAAATTAAAATTAAATGTAGAAAAAACGCAGGCTATTATCATAGGTTCTAATACCCATCTGAGATCCCTTCCCCACCTCCCGATCCTGTCTATGAACTCCCAACATATTCAATTCCACACCACAGTCAAAAACCTTGGTATTACCTTTGACCAAACCCTTTCATGGAAACCTCATATCTCCCAAATTTCTAGACGGGTTATATCCATCCTTAAGCTATTCCATTCTTCCCAGGACTCCCTTCCGAAACCTACTCGTCAACTCTTGGTTTCTTCCCTTATCCTACCCCATTTTGACTACAGCTGTGTTGCATATGGTGGCTTGACGGCGGAACTCGAGAGTAAACTAAGGAGACTAATGAACTGTTTCATTAGGTTTATCTTTAGGGTTCCAAAAGCCTCCCACACATCACATCTATATACAGAGTTAAAATGGCTTTATCCTTCATCCCGCATAAATTACTTCTTAGCCTCCTTCCTCTATCAAACCATCAATTCTCGGAATCCCTCCTACATCTATAACATCTTCCAGTTCAGATCCTCGGTCTCCTACCGCACTACAAGATCTCGCTCCTCTGACCTGTATACTTCTTCCCATAAGAGTACATCATTTGACCACTCCTTCATTTCCCGTGCTACTTCCTTGTGGAATTCACTACCCTGTAATATCCGTAATGCTCCATCTCCGTCCACATTTAAATCCCTTCTCTTTCAATACCTCCTTTCCCTCCAGAATGATACTGACTAGCAAAACTTCACTAAAAAAAAAAAAAAAAAGAAGTGCTTTCAGTAGATGTAAATAGGTTTTTATTTTTTTCTCCTGCAATTATTGGATTTTTGTAATTTTTATTTCTATTTTTTGTTCTTTATTTGTAAAATTGTAAATAGTTAACCAGATTGTTAATTTATTTTATTTCATCTTATGAAAGCTAGACTCATTGTATTTATTTATGTACATTATATTATTCTTAGGGGACATCGTCCCAGAATAAAGTTTATTTTCTAAAAAAAAAAAAAAAAAAAAAAAAAAAAAAGTATAAAACTATGTTAATCAAGTAGAGGAATTTAGACCAGCACATGTAGACTAAATGATTTTTAATTGTGAATATGTCAATAAAGCCTTATTATTATTATTATTATTAAAGAAAATATAAAGAAGTTTATGAGCTCTTTAAAGAAACTAATGTTGTTATGAGAATAAAATTGGGAGAGTTAAGCTGGAAAGAACATGTAGCCCGGATGGAGATATCTGAGATCCCGATAAGTTCTTGAAGAGGCATTGAAAAATTTGAAATATTTTTATAAAATATTAATTTAATATTAATCATTAATAAATTATAAATGTACATGGTGGAAAGAGAAAAGAAAGGAATGACGGGCAAATGTGAGAAAAGTGAAAGTTAGCAAGAACTGTGCAATAACATTTAAATTTGACGAAAGGAAAAGGATTTTTTAAAATAAATATATATAAATAACAAAAGGGATTAATTTTTTAAAAAAAGGATGAGAAATCATTCAAGAATGAGTGTAATAAGTGGAAAATATGTGAGTAAAGTGTTATAAAAGAAATAGCATGACAGGCTTACTTTCAAAGACAGATGATGTAAACAGAAACTAAAATTTGACAGTTGAAAGTGAAGGGGGTGGAGTGGAGTGATCTAGCGGTGGGGATCTCAACTAAAAAGGGCGGGAGCGGGTAAGAGTTTGTTTATGAAATAAAATCAGGTGATACAAAGCTGGCGTGATAAAGTGTCAATAAAGGAGAGTAAAGAAGGGAATGGAAGATGTGGAGTAAGCAAGAATGTTAAGTAATAACAACATATACAAAATGTGAGTAATATATATATAAAATCAAAACTATGGTTAAGGGATAAGGAGTGTTCAGAACGTTTAGTGGCTAAAGGTTTACGGGATGTGATAAGAGTGTTTATGTTGTGAGATGCGGGTTTTTAGATGATTTTTTGTCTCACAAATATATGAAGAATTGCAATTGGGGAAGGAACAAGGAATACGGTAGATGAAATTAGAACGGACAGGAAGTGGTATGGGATCTTTAGGTTTGGAGTAAATATTCAGGAGTTTGTTGTGGGGCATTCCCATTATGATAATAACATATACCAACTCCTGTCCGACCTTGTGGATATCGAAGGTATTATTGTGGCTAAGGGCTTGAAGGGAGGGAAGGAGGAATGAAAGGAAGGAATGGGGAGGAAGGAAGCTGACAAAGGCAACACCACGGTGATCATGGACCGTTCCCATTATGATAATAACATATACCAACTCCTGTCCAACCAAACCACCTACACTCCCACTAAACGAGACCCTACCTCTTCCCTTATTACCAAATTGAATAGACACTTTAAGAGCCTCCTAGATTCCAAACAGATTAGTTACCCCACTTACAGAAACCTCATTTCCTACATCTCTATCGCTCCTCGTTTTCATAACCTTCCCAAAATCCATAAACCTAATAACCCTCTTCGGCCTACTACTTCCAACATTAATTCTCCTTCTTTAAAACTGAGATAATTCCTCCTTCCCTCCCTTCAAGCCCTTAGCCACAATAATACCATCGATATCCACAATTCCTTCCACCTACGTGAAATCCTATTACCCTTCCAAATTCCTAATAACTTTATCCTAGCGTCCTTTGATGTAGAAAGCTTATTCACTAACATTCCTATCGACAAAGCCCTTACCAGAGAAAATAATAAATGGCACACTATAGAACCCCACACTCCTCTTAACAGAACATCCTATCTCGAATCCCTGGGCAATCCCCTTGCTCTTAATGAGCTTCTCAATTCCATCATTCCGTTGTTTCCGAATGACATCTGCTTTATTAAAAAATATGTAGATGACCTCATTCTTATCCTAAACCCTGACAGTATTCCTGCTATCCTATCTGCTTTGAATAGAACTGGAAGCTAATAACACCTTACCCTTATTATTATTAGAAATCCAGACAACACCATATCCACGAACTGGTATACTAAACCCACTTATTCAGGCAGACTATTAAATTACCACTCCCAACACCCTTATCATCAAATAATTAATGCCGCACAAAACCTGATCCACCGCAGTCTTTCCCTTTCAGATCCTCAATATCACCCTTCAAATACTGACCATATAAAACAAATCCTCATCTCCAATAATTTCCACCTAAATATCATCAATAAACTCCTTAATAAATAAAATAACCACTTGTCTACCACTCCTTCCTTATCCAACTCTCCGTTACCTCCACCTCTATACCTATACAGATCCCTTCCCTATATACCCATCCTTTCAGATAAAATACAAAAGTCTCTAAGCTCAACCTTTCCCAATCTACGCCTAGGCCTCAAGCCCCACAACAAACTCCTGAATATTTACTCCAAACTTAAAGATCCCATACCACTTCCTCTCCGTTCTAATGTCATCTACCGTATTCCTTGTTCCTTCCCCAATTGCAATTCCTCTTATATTGATGAGACAAAAAATCATCTAAAAACCCACATCTCACAACATAAACACTCAATCACATGCCGTAACCCTTTGGCCACTAAACTTTCTGAACACTCCTTATCACTTAACCATAGTTTTGATTTTGAAAAAACACCATACTTGCTTCATTCAGTAACTTAGAAAAACGATCCACCTTGAACCCCAACCTGTTAATCAAAAAATAGATAAAGAATATATTTCCCTCACATATTCCCAAGTTTTAAACCTCATCAAAAAACCTTTATTTCCTCCTGTTTTTCATATATATATATATATATATATATATATATATATATATATAAACTCACATTTTGTATATGTATTATAACTTTACATTCTTGCTTACTCCACCTCTTCCATACCCTTATTTACTCTCCTTTATCGACACTTTATCGCGCCAGCTTTGTATCACCTGATTTTATTTCATAATCAAACTCTTTCCCGCTCCCGCCCTTTAGTTGAGATCCCCGCCGCTAGATCACTCCACTCCCTTCTCTTTCAACTGTCAAATTTTAGTTTCTGTTTACATCATCTGTCTTTAAAAGTAAGCCTGACATGCTATTTCTTTTATAAAACTATACTCACATATTTTCCACTTATTACACTCATTCTTGAATGATTTCTCATCCTTTTTTTAAAAAATTAATCCCTTCTGTTATTTATATATATTTATTTTAAAAAATCCTTTTCCTTTCATCAAATTTAAATGTTATTGTACAGTTCTTACTAACTTTCACTTTTCTCACATCTGCCCCTCATTCCTTTCTTTTCTCTTTCCATTATGTACATTTATAATTATTTTATTACTTATGCTGCAATAGTTATCACTCCTTTACTGCTTGGTACTTCTCAGTGTTATACTTTATATATGTACTATCAACTATATCGCCAACTTTTATTATTAATTTTATTCATCAACTTTACCTCATTATCTCATTAACTTTGTATCTATTCATTTTTTTTTTATATTTACCTATTATATTGCAGTATTTACTCATTAACTTTTCATTAACTATCACTCTGTTTAATTTCCTTTCAATTTAAATTAATTTAGTAGTCTGTATGCATTATTCTTCATAGCCTTTAGATATTAACTCATTAACTGGTCCTTACTACCACATTAACTTTGTATCTACTCAGTTTTTATGTTTACTAATCATATTGTTGAATTTACTCACTAATTTTTAAATTTTATTTTATTTTTATTTTAATCTAATTCAACAGTCTTTATGCATTGTCTTCATGGCCTTTAGGTGTTGCCTTTACTCTTATATTCTTTTTATACCTTTGTTTTTTATACTCTAAAATTTAGTCATACCTTTTTGTTTGTTTTCTTCTTCTAGCCCTGATGAAGGCTTGCAATGCTAGTTGAAACGTTGGCATTACAAGTTAAAAAACTCATTTTTTAATTGCTGTGTATCTTAATGACTGCATACCCCAACAATCTACTTCTCTAAATACTTAACAGTCAACCATACCTTATCAATATAAATAAAAAAATATATTCACGCTGATAAATGATGAGTTTTTATATAATCATTATCTACGTTTTATAAAAAAACATTTTTTTTTTTTTTTCAATGGATTGTATTTGAGATATTTAATTATGATAAAAGGGATTTTTTCAAATGAAAATTTGTGTGATTCTAAAATCACTCAAAAAACAAAAATAAATAATATATATATATTCTGATATGCATAATATGTGCACTTGAGGTACGCATGATGGTATAGAAGTTTCAATTAATTCATCAATAGATCTGTGTAACACTGTGCTGATGTCTTGAAAATTTCCTTGTAATCCTTTTTTTTAATTATCTTTTGTCTTAAAATGTATACACATTTTTCCATGGACTAATGAAAACAAAAAAGAAAGTTTCTTATATCAACTATAAAAACCCTAGTTTTAAATTTTTTTTACACTAACCAGATGGATTTGAAAGATGTTGGTGAAAATTTTAAAAATTAGATTTTTTAAAATAATTTTTTTCTTCATAAAAATATTAAACATTTTATCTTTATCGATTTTCGCTCAGGGTGCATGATTTATTTTTACTACAAATAAATAACTATTTATCTTTTATTTTAAGATAGATTGTAAATTTAATAGGGTTAATATATGATATTAATCCTGTATTATGTTAGAAGTTAATAAATTAACTTTTTCAGTAAAATGCTTCTATACAAGGAAGATGTAAATTAAACAAGTTAAAATGGACAGCAGAAACAAAATTTTCTGAGTATTTTACTGAAAAAAAAAATTATTAACTTTTAAAATAATGTAGGATTAATAACATATATAACTCTATTAAATTGAGAATCTGTCTTGAAATAAAAATAAATATTTATTTATTTGTAGTAAAAATGAAAAACACAACTGTTATCTGTTCAAGCACCCATTTGACGACCTCTGAGTTTTTTATTATTTCTAGGAAGATAATATAATAATAATAATAATATAGACAAGATATTATTTTATATAGATATTAGATATACAAGATATTATTTTGATAAATAAACTCTCTTATCAGAAGCTTACTTTGAAATAATTGTTTATTTACAAGAACAATAATTTATTAGAAGCAATCTACATCACAACATTAGTTAAATAATTAACTAATTCATTAAAGTAAACACTGATCTTGATGAAATTAAATTATCAATCAATGTTTGTCATATATCTTTGTCTTGTCCAAGATACATTCCTCGTTGGAAACCAAATTCCCCCACCCTAAGCAACTGCTTCCTAGATCTCATTTCAGATTGTCCACCATATTAGTTTATTTGATTATGTTCCTTTCTTTACTTTAATAGTAGCTTTTGATTGTATTTTGTGTTGATTTCAGTTATATTGGCCTTCTGTTCTGTTTACTTCTACATTATTATTTTGAGGTAATATTTTAAGGATTTAATAATAAATTATGAATCAATAAATGTTAGAAGTTACTCCACGTGCTATGTCAAATAAATAAACTATTTCATGCAACAAGCGGAATAATCTACTGCATAGATTATTTCTATTAATAACATAGTTATTAATATACCCTGCTTTAAAATTGTTTTTGTTTTAGAAGATATGGACGCCACAAACCTTAATAGAGCTGTGAAACCCTATAATCAACTAAGAACTCCAAGGTCAGAAGCTCCATTTCCTTCAGATCAGGGAATGAGACCAACAGGGCCATCTGGTATTTAGTTTTAATAGTGTAGAATAGTTTTAAATTTGAATTTTCAGACTATTTTTCTGTTATTAAACTACAAAGAAACCATTTAAAATTTGATCCAAGTAGGATTACAACTTAGAAGTAAGATTAAATCCTTTAATACAAAAGATAAATATAAATGTAAACATTTGATTATATTCTGAAATAATTTATTAGACAGACAAAATGACATATTTGTGTTTAATACTTGAAAAAATACAAAAATTGCCATACACCATAACAAAGGAACAACAAACACACTGATAAAATCATAGCCTCAGAGACTTGACCATGGAATATGTAAAGAGAGGAGAAGCAGTATCCTAGAGGAGTAAACCTATACTACAGGTAAACCTACAGCTTGAGAGCAAAAAGCTGAGGCTCATTTTCACCCCAGATGCCACGTTGTACCGAGATTTATGTTCACTGCTTTCATTAACTTTTAAGTTTTAGAAGTTATAAGTTTTATAAATCACAGAATTCTGTCTTTTCTTGGTCATCAGAAAAATTAAAATCAAGATATCCAGTTTTAATACTTATAAGGTCATACTAAGTTGGAGGTTATAGTCTAACATTAAAAACAAAATTTTCCTTATACCTTTTTTTAGTTACCTGGAAGATACACAATTCAACTTAACACAATATATTACATTTATCTTTCTATTTTACTTAGAAATTCATTCACACTGTTTTTATCTTTTGATCACATCATTTTGTCATAACCACAATCTTTCACAAAAATCGTTTCTTTTCTATTCACCACCTCTAAGTTTTCTGCTACTTTTAAAACTTGACATTTCAGAGTGAAATACCAATTCTTAATTAAAAGGTTTGAAATAATAAACAAATGATTGAGCATTTAATGCAGATTATAATTACAGAAATATACATACAAGGAATACAGAATTATATTTTAACGTAAACGATAGAATTGCAAGTGGGTCAGGCCAGAAAGGATTTACCAGTTTGCTTTTGAAATCCGATTTTTCAGCCATATTAGGTTTATTAAAATGAAGTTCTAGTGAAATAGAAAGGATTTAAAAAAAAATTTAATGGCTAAGATTTATATTGTATTGTTCTTTTAAAATAAGATGACAATATAAAATAATCAGAAGATTTGAAATTCGTAAATAAAAATATTATGAGATAATACTGCTTGAAATGCCAAATGTAATAGCTGTATGGAAACCTAACTCCATGAAACAAGCCAGCCTTGAAAGATTAGGAATTTTGTTTTCATAGACTATTTTAATTTTGTCGGGCTACTTCTGTTTTCGGATTCTTGTTCTTAATTGACTCGCTTAGTGACCTCTCACTTTTAAAGTTCTGGTAGATGACAAAGTTGGATTCTAATGAGTGACCAAATAAAATTATTAACTATTATTACATTTAGAAACAAGACTATTATTTTTAAGACATAACATTAAATAAACTGACAACTAAATATTGATTGAAAGTAATTTAATGTGCTGTAGAAATAAATTTAATGGTAAAAAAAAAAAAATAATAAGTTAATCAATGTGCTGTCTAGGATATTTACATTATAATTTATTAAAATATTTATATGAAAAGTATCAAGATAAACTTTGGAATTTTTTTGTATTTTTTTTTAATTCAATAATTTTTTTGGTATAAAAATAAGAAGCTTTTTATTTCCATTGATATTGGGCCAGGGTGGGCAATACTGTGCAATATGCTGGTATTATGACTATCATTTAATGAAAGAAAAATACTATTTAAAGGAATCACATGCTTTGTAATTGCATCTCGTAAAAGTGTCTACTAATGAAAATAAACTAGCTCATCTAAAGAATTAACATGATCAGATGATAGATATTTATAAATCTGTTGTAAAAATAAAAGAACCATTTTGCTGAAAATATTTAATTTATTAACTTTTAAAATTATGTAGGATTAATAATTTATATAAACCCTATTTAATTGAGAATTGGTCTTGAAATGAAAAATAAATATTTTTTTATCTGTAGTAAAAATGAAAAAAACGAACAATTATTATCTGTTTTAGCAACCTTATGATGACCTCTGAGTGTTTTATTGTTACTATGAAGATAGTATTATAATAAGTAAACAAGATATTATTTTAATAAATAAACTCTCTTTTCATAAGCTTACTTTGACATGAGTGTTTATTAACAAGAACAATAATTTATTAGTAGCTATCTAAATCACAACATTAGTTAAATAAGTAACTACTTCATTAAAGTAAATACTAATCTCGATGAAACTTATCTTTGTCTTGTCCAAAATATATTCCTCGTTGGAAACCAAATTCCCCCCACCCCAAGCAACTGCTTCCTAGATCTCATTTCAGATTGTCCACCATATGAGTTTATTTGATTATGTTCCTTTCTTTACTTTAATAGTAGCTTTTGATTGTATTATGTGTTGATTTCAGTTATATCCGCCTTCTGTTTACTTCTACATGTTTATTTTGAGGTAATATTTTAAGGATTTAACAATAAATCATGAATCAATAAATGTAAGAAGTTACTCCACGTGCTATGTCAAAAAAATAAACAATTTTATGTTACAATTTGAATAATCTGCTGTATAGAATATTAACACAGTTATAAATACCGCGCTTTAAAATTGTTTTAGTTTTAGAAGATATGGATGCCACAAACCTAAATAGAACTGTGACACGCTATAATCGACCAAGAAGAACAAGGTCAGGAACACCATTTCCTTCACAGAGAATAAGACCAACAGGGCCATCTGGTATTTAGTTTATTTGTGTAGAATAGTTTTAAATTTGAATTTGCAGGCTATTTTTCTGTTATTAAACTATAAATAAACTAATCAAAATTTGATCCAATGAAGATTAAATCCTTTAAACAAAAGATAAATATAAATTTAATCATTTAATTATATTCCACTGATAGGTGGTGATCACCATTACAGTGAGAGGTTACAAACGTAAGGTGTGAATATAGAGCTTGAAATTGATAATAAAATTAAGCAACATTCAATTGAATTATTAAAAAAGATTTGCATATATGGTGTGACATGAGGATCCCAGTGAAGTTAGCACCATTCTGCAATACAGTTTACAATCATAAAACTACTGAACCCATCTGTACCAAATTTTAACTACATCTTCACAGTTCTAGGAAGGTTTAGCAATAGTAAAATTTACAATAATAAAAATTTAAATGTTGAGTGGCAGAAACTAAGATTGCCTCGCTGTCATATACCTTTATGGTTAGAAATTAAAATCTAACTAGATGATATCAATAAATTTATTTCTGCCGAATAAAAATGATTACTAAATCAAAATGTCAATCTTTTGCTTATTGATATTGCATAAAAATAAGATTCATGGGCCTTTATTTGTAAGTACTCATAATGCAGTTTATTATTTGATAGGTTTTCTTTCTTTTTTTTTTTTTTTTTTTATAGCTATTTATTGAAATTTACAACTGTATACAATATATATAAAATACAAGTAAATGTGTGGGTTTCTTAATAGTTTCTGTTAATTTTTCCACAAGAAAAATGGAATAGGCATCTAACTTTTGTAAAACGGCAAGGACAATCGCTAAAGAAGCCTGGAGTTCAAACGAACCTTAGGAATGTCCAATGATTATTTAAAAATTTTAAAAAACTAGTAAGAAAAAAAAAAAGCCATTTTTTTAGCCTTCACAAATTAGCTAGAATGGCCTTTGCTCGAAATGTAACATTATTGACTTAGCACCGGAGGAAAGTTGTCTTTAATAATGAAAAAAAATTTAATCTGGATGGGTTTGTTGGATTTTCATTTCAATAAAAAAAAAAAATTTTGATCAAAGTGGCAACGGAGGAAAGTTACTAATTTGTGACAGCTAAAAAACTGGCTTTCTTTTTTTCTAACTAGTGTTTTTGAATTTTTTAGTAATCATTGGACATTCCTAAGGTTCGTTTGAAATCCAGACTTCTTCAGAGATTGCCCTTGCCATTTACAACTTAAATGGTGGGTTCCATATGTCTCTTTGTATCTCATAAAGTTCACAACTGATGAAAAACTCCATTTCAGGCGGTTGGCGGTCTCCCTAGAACACATCCCATCCCCATTAGTGAAGAAATCAAATGGCGTTCTTCATCTGAAAAACATTAATTTTTTCCCATAATTGACGTGCTTATTTATGTCTAATTCCATACAAATTCAACACAGCTCTAACGTAGAAATGGTATTATTTGGTATCAACCTTAACAACATTAAAAAAATCATAAAATACGACAGTGTGTCTATCATTTTGACGCACATAAAATGTAAATTTTTACTAATATTGGATTTAACTATTCAACAAGGTCTGATAATTTTGTCCAATATTTAAATATCTTACCTTATAAGCTGTATTAAAACACTAATATAAATTTAAAATAAAGAAATCATAAAAAGTTTTTCTTATTTACAAGTGTGTGTCTAACATTTTGTCACAGAGTGTATCATCATGCTTTAAATTTTTTTTTGCTTTAACAGATAAATTTTCAAGAGCAAGTAGATCTGTGACACCCAATAATCGTCCTAGAACTGCAAGGTCGGAGACACCATTTCCGTCGCATCAGATAAGCAGACAAGCAAGCCCATCTGGTATTTATTTTTAATTGTGTAGAATAGTTTTAAATTTGAATTTATGTGCTATTTTTCTGTTATTAAACTAGAAAGAAACCAATAAAATTTCAATCCACATAAGATTACATCTTACAAGTAAGATTAAAACCTTTTACACAAAAGATAAATACAAATTTAAACATTTAATTATACTCTAAAATAATTCATCCGAGACAGAATGATAAATTTGGATTTAATATTTGACAAAATACAAAATTTTAAAACAACACACCAAGAGAACAAAAAAGATAAAGTTTATAAACAATTAGCAAAATCAACTTGAGTGATGCTGGAATGTGAATCAAAAATATTAGGACTCTTTTATGATATAGTTAGAAAATATTTAGTACAGTATAAGTATTTCCTTTTTTTCCCAAGAACAAAATAAAACAGTCTACTTTGGCTGAATTGGTAAATACTAATACTAAAATATAACACTTACATAACCAGAAAAAAATAAAGGTAATCTAATAAACTAATTTTGAATGGAATTCAGGTATTAACTTTGAAACATTAGATTAATCAATCGGTTTAAAGAATATTTACACAAGTATATCATGATACTTATAATTGTTTTTGCTTTAGTAGATGAATATTCAAGAACAAGCAGATCTGTGACACCCTATAGTCGTCATAGAATTGGAAAATCAGAAACACCTTATCCTTCACGCAATATAAGCAGACAAGAAAGCTCATCTGGTATTTATTTTTAATAGTGTAGAATAGTTTTAAATTTGAATTTTCAGGCTATTTTTCTGTTATTAAACTATAAAGAAACCAATTATAACTTTGAAACATTGGATTTATCAATCGGCTGTAAATAATAATGACGTATGTTATTAATATATCATCTTCTGTCTTTTCCTCTTCGAGCCATTATTGGCGTAGAGGGGCCTCAATCCAGCACCACCATTCCTCTCGGTTCCTACACAGCAGCTTCATTTCAGCGAGGGTATTATTTCTTTTGCCCCCGATCCTCTGGATTTATTCCTGATAGAAGATCCTTGGGCGACTTCATGGTCTTTTACTTGCTTC
Organism: Euschistus heros; assembly: GCA_003667255.2. Lineage (NCBI taxonomy): Eukaryota > Metazoa > Arthropoda > Insecta > Hemiptera > Pentatomidae > Euschistus > Euschistus heros. The sequence continues at coordinate 1,700,759 of RCWM02000112.1, read as the reverse complement.
CATGGTTTTTCTGGGTTCTCTCACTTCCTCCATTCGACAGACATGTCCGAACCATTTAAGTTGTCAGTTTTCGATGATTGTCGTTCATCAAGGCACCCCAAACCGTTCTCTAATCCTCTCGTTCCTAATACAGTCCAGTTTAAGTTTTTCCTGCTGCTCTGCATAGGAACTTCATCTCAGCAGTGGTGATACGGCTGACATGCTTGTCAAGCATCACACAGCTCTCGCCACTGTATGTTAGGTTCGGAAGGTATATAGCCTTGTATATGTGCATTTTAACCTCTTTCCCTACTTCACAGTGACAAATAATGCTATTATTGATCTGGTAGTAAAACTACTTTGCTTTTGAAATTCTATTGGCTATTTCTTGGTCAATCCTACCAGATATATTTATTATGGTTCCAAAGTAGTTATACTCATTTACTACATCTAGGAACTCCCCGTTATAATATATTTTAATTTGTTCTTTGTCGTTCCGTGAGAGAATTAGTATCTTGCTTTTTGAATAGTTAACGGACATTCCTTTCTGTAGTAGCTCCTCCTCCCATTCCACAATTGCCTGTTGCAGCTTTTCTTTTGAATCCGCTATTAGGACAATATCGTCTGCATATAAGAGACTCTTTACGAGTACAGTCCGTATTTTCCATTTACCTATTGCAGTCCATGGTGTTCTGCGATTGCATGTCTTGTGCACCTCATCGATTAGAGATGAATAGGAGAGGGCTGAGGCTGTCTCCTTATCAGACTCCTCTATCAAGAGAAGTTTGTATTCTTTGCCATTAATCCTTATTACTCCTTTCGCATTGCAGTACGTCAATTTTATTGCCTGCAGTAAGTATGCTGGTACATTCTTTGCGTCAAGAGCATTCCATATTTCATACCTAGGCACAGAATCAAATGATACTTTCAGATCAAGAATAGCGAAATAAATGTTTTAATCTCTGTCCTATGCTTTTTCGGCAATATTTCTGAAGACGAAAATGTGATCCTGGGTCTGCCTTCCGGGGCGAAAGCCTGCCTGTTCATCCTCAAGTTGGCTCTCTACAATACGTCTCAACCTTCTTTCGAGGATAAAAGTGTCTATTTTATAAGCTACAGAAAGTAAGCTTATTGGGTCTGTAGTTTTGCAAGAAAGTTAAACTGACTTTCTTATATCTGTGCATAGTGGGCAAAGTCGAATTTTGAGCTATCTACATCACCAAAATCGTATTTTTTTTCTCTTTTCTTGTATATAACAGGCTAAGTGTTCCGTCCATTGCAATGAAGGATATTCCTTTGTGAATCGTGGGCTGATACTCCAATCTTGAACTTTTACTTGTGAAAAGGGAGTCAAGTTTACGAAACCCCTTTTGCACAAAAAGAACAGCTAAATACTAATAGAAAAAAAGATAATGAAAAGGGCACCATGCATTGGGGGAAGGTAAGATGGCTTAGCTATAAAAAAGATGGCTGCAGTGTTCTCTACTACAAATCGACTCTCGATATAAATATTAATTTTAAAACTGTAAGTTTTTTGACGAAGGGCAGGCTACAAAAATTAGAGCCAGCAATCAGATATGTTGAATCACTTCCGATAGCGGCAGAAAAGAAGAAAGATCTGTTAGATCTTTTTCCCTACATGAGTCCAGCATTTAGGCAATTCTATGAAGAGCTGAAATCTACATCTAAGCAGGATCTGTACCCAGATTTAGGTGAAGAAGAAGACGAATGAAAGAAAATTATAGGCGATTTTTTTTTTTTTTTTTTTTTGTTTTTAAAAACTACCAATAAAATAATTATTTTTTTCTTTAGGCATGCTGTGTATGTTATTTTATTTTATATTATGTAAAAAAAAAAAAAAAAAAATAATGTCAAAAATAAATTTTTGAAAAAGGAAAAATATTATTTAATGTATACCTAATTTTTCTCAACTCTGAAAATTAGTTAAGCACTTGGCTTTCAGGGGTCAATCACGTTAACATTAATCGCTTTGCCCATTTCACACAAAATCGATTAGTGTAATGCGGGCTAAGAGTTCGATTTTTTTGGAACGATTAGTATTAAATATTAGAATGATGGGAAGAACTGAAAGATATGTTACCAATATAAATAGAAATGTACTATCAAGAGTTTAAGCCCCACGAATTTGAATTTTTTTAACTGGACGATTTAGGAAAAAACCTCAAACATTCAATTCAGTTTTCCTAAAATCGCAATTTTCGCACTTTGCCCACTATGCACAGGTGCCACAGATATAATCGGATTATAGCCCTTAGTCTAGGAATTTTCTTGCTATTCCATACCGCTTGAAACAGACCTTGCATTGCCTTTTGGAGCTCTTTACAACCATACTTCAGGAATTCAGGGGCGATGCCATCTCTCCCTGCTGCTTTGTTTACTTTTACTCTTTCTATAACACATTCGATCTCATCTTCTTCTATACATTCTTGGCTTTCTTCTGTTACTGTTTGAGCATAGGGCATTGTAGTATCACATTCCTCCGAAAAGACATCTTAATAATAACGCCTCCACCGATCCAAAATGACACCCAAGGTAGTGACTATATTGCCTCCTTCATCTTTTATTTTCCTTACCAGCTTTTTGGTATTTCCTTTAAGAAACTTTACTGTCTGCCAGAACTTCTTTGTATTTTCTCCATGATTTTCATCCAGGCTCTCTCTGAATTCATCCCACGTTTTTCTTTTTTCCAAAATGATTGCTTTCTAAGACTCGTTTCTTAATCTACGGTATTCAGTTAAGTTAGCTAGGTTTTTATAATGCAGATAGGCCTTCCAAGCTTGATTTTTTCTTTTCATTATCTGCGTAGTCGTATCATTCCACTATTTTGCATGCTTTTTCTTGCCACCCACATTTCGCATACCATACACATCCGTAGCAACACTGAGAATGCTTTCTTTAAGGTTATTCCATTGCCCCTCCACATCTCCTTCAAGGTCCAATCTTCTGATTCTCTCTTTTAGGACAGTAGTATATTGGGCTCTCTTTTCTGGATTGTCAAGCATTCTCATTTTGATGGTTTCTGTTTTCAAGGGTGGCCGGCAGTTTCTTGGAATCCTGGTATCAGCTGTCAGAAGTAGATGATCCGTGCCTATCTCTGCTCCTCTTATTTCTCTATTGTAGATGAAATATTTGATTATACTATTTATAAAGGATAAGAGAAAGTTATTTTATGTAAGTTTTTGTGTGGATAAAAAGAATTGCCAATGAGCATGCTGTTATCCAAACAGAAGTTGATCAAGCATTGGCCGTTTTCATTCTTGGATCTCTCAACTCCATGGAGTCCAATGACACTGTGTCCTGTCTTATGATCACATCCTGTCCTTGCGTTGAAATCTCCACTCAAAATTCGATACCTTCCTTCATGTCTGCCTTTATCAAGAGTTCTATGCAAATCAGCATAGAACATTTTCTCCATGATTCCAGTGTCTTCAGTTGGTGCATATACTTGAATAAGGGGTGTCTTACTCATTTGGAGATTTACCTTTAAGATATAGGCTCCCAATCTTCCAGCTTGCTAAAAATTCCTGGAGTCATAGCAATACCAACTCCTTCTTTAGCGAAATTTCCTGTAGGGACCCGGAATATATCAGAACATAATCACTTTCAAGTCTATATTCCCCGTTTTATTTCTTTCTCACCTCAATGATGCTCAGAATGTCCACTTTGTACCTTTTTATTTCCTCTACAAGTTCGACCTCTTTCCCATCAATGTTTTAAAGTTCCAGTTTCCAAATGTTATGTCCATTTCAGTTTCAGATTGTTTCAGTATAGGCAGTCCATATCTGAGGCCATCTTTTTATATAGCTCTGAATCAAAATTACTCCTCGGGGACTCGATGGGCGAGTGAGTTGGGGCAAAGGTCTCAGTGTGCTCATAACCAGAAGGTCATGGGTTCGAATCCCACCTGGGCGGGTTAAAATTTATTTCATGGCAGACCCACTAAATGAATCTTGACCTTCTCACCCAGGCCAGTATAGGACTTCAATTGTCTTGGCACCCAGAAAAAAAAAAAAATTACTCCTCTATGGGTGATGAGACAAACAGAAGAGACCCGTTACCTCAGTGAAACTGGCCCTCTGAAGTCCCCAGATGGAAAGGTGGTAATAAGGATCTAGGAAGGAATAAAAATATGGTGGGATAGGGAGGTAATGAAGAACATGATTCTCACGGGATAAAGGAGGTGGGGAAAATCACATTAATGAAAATTTTAACTAATATTGGATTTAACTATTCAACCGGGTCTGATAATTTTGTCTCATTTTTAAATATCTTAACTTATAAGCTCTATTAAAAAATTAATATAAATCGAAAATAAAGAAATCATAAAAAGTTTTTCTTATTTATAAGTGTGTGTCTAACATTTTGTCGGAGAGTGTATCATCATGCTTTAAAATTGTTTTTGTTTTAACAGATGAATTTTCAAGAGCAAGTAGATCTGTGACACCCAATAATCGTCCTAGAACTGGAAGGTCGGGGACACCTTATCCAATTCATCAGATAAGCAGACAAGCAAGCCCATCTGGTATTTATTTTTAATTGTGTAGAATAGTTTTAAATTTGAATTTATGTGCTATTTTTCTGTTATTAAACTAGAAAGAAACCAATTAAATTTCGATCCACATAAGATTACATCTTACAAGTAAGATTAAAACCTTTAACACAAAAGATAAATATAAATTTAAACATTTAATTATATTCTAAAATAATTCATCAGAGACAGAATGACATATTTGGATTAAATATTTGACAAAATACATAATTTTAAAACACACCAAGAGAACAAAAAAGATAAAGTTTATAAACAATTAGCAGAATCAACTTGAGTGATGCTGGGATTTGACTCAAAAGTCTTAGGACTCTTTGATGATAAGGTTAGAAAATATTTAGGACAGTACATGTATTTCCTTCTTTTCCCAAAAACAAAATAAAACAGTCTACTTTGGCTGAATTGGTAAATACTAATACTAAAATATAACACTTACATAACAAGAAAAAAATAAAGGTAATCTAATAAAATAATTTTGAATGGAATTCAGGAATTAACTTTGAAACATTGGATCAATCAATCGGCTTAAAGAATATTTATTTAAGTTATTATTATGTCATCATGTTTTACAATTGTTTTTGCTTTAGAAGACGAATTTTCAAGAACCCCACGCAGATCTGGGACATCCTATAGTCATTCTAGAAATGCAAGGTCACGTACACCATATCGTTCACATAAGAGTAACAGATCAAGGACATCTGGTATTTAGTTTTCATTGTATCAATTGGTTTTAAATTCGAATTTCAAGGCTATTTTTCTTTTATAAAACTGGCTACTAGAAACAAATTTCAATTTAATTTAAGTAAAATTACGTATACAAGACCCTACCCCTTTTCTTTGTAGTTCCCCAGGGATTTTCACTGTCACCCACACTATTTTCTGTCTGCATTAATGACTTTCCTCTTTCCATCCATCATTGCCGGTATCATCTTCACGCTTATGATATTCAAATCTAATTATCCTTTCCGAACTCTGACCTGTTGTAAGCCACTAGAAGGATCCAAGAAGACCTGGATCGAATCTGTAACTGGGCATTGAAGAACAAGTTAAATTTAAATGCTGGCAAGACCAAGGTGATTGTAATAGGTTCAAGTTACCTCCTGAAAATTATACCTCCCATTCCCACCCTTTTTCTGAGTAGTGATCTTATCAAATTCTACCCCTCAGTCAAAAATCTTGGAGTCATTTTTGATGAACCCTATCCTGGAAAAACCACATAGCTAAAATTTCTTGCCGAGCCGTCCCTATTCTAAAGCATCTCACTCAATAATGTTCACCACCTTTTTCCTTTTGAAGCCCTTAGCTTGCCAATTATCTCTCTCATCTTCCCCCACTATGACTATTGTTCTGCTATGTGTGGGGGTGTTTCTGGGGATCTAGAGGCCAGACTCAAAAGACTATTTAACTGCTCAAATTTTCAGTTCTTACCCACCAATCAGATTTGTATACTCCTGCTCATTGCTTCGCTGCTTTCGACAAATATTTCCAAATTCAATCCTCTTCAATATGGAAGTCTACCCCTTTCACCATTCAAATACCCTTCCCATTTTCAAATATTACTTCTTTAACCACCTACTTTCCATCCATATCCAAGAAAACTGTCCATAGCCTATTTTTAGTTATATAAATAATGATATAAGAAGAATTACAATTAGGGAAAGAACAAAGAATACGTTAAATAGATTCTTATATCGAAGAGAACAAAAAACATCTCAAAACCCATATCTTGCAACATAATTGCTCTATCACTTCTCGTAACCCTTTACTCTCTGAACATTCCTTATCCCTCAACTATGATTTTGATTTCGAAAAAACCTCCTCTATTGCTTCCTTCAGTAACTTATAAAAACATTTAATATACCAATCCATCCATATCCATCTTGAACAACAACCCGTTAACCAAAAAATAGATAAAGAATATATTTCCCTCACATATTCTCAAGTTTTAAACCTCATCAAAAAACCTTAACATCCTCCTGGTTATATATTTTTGTATATTATTTATATATTTATATTCTGGCCAACTCCACCTCTTCCATTCCCTTCTTCACTCTCCTGTATTGATACTACGACACGCCAGCTCTTTATCACCTCTTATTTTGATTTCATATAAAATATTTTTCCTGCTCCCGCTCTTTAATTTATATTCCCGTCGCTAGATCATTTCTCCTCATCTTTCCTAATTATTCTATATCCATCGATTTTAAGTCTCTCATTTTCTACCCACTAACAGTTTGTGACAGACCTCAGTTTCTGATAGCGACTCTTACTGAAAGTAAGTCTAGCACAACTATTTCATTTTTAACCCCTTATTCTCCTTCCTGCTCATTACTCTTGATTTCTTCGCTGATTACTCATCAATGTAATTATCATTCCTTTATATTAAAAAAAATTCTTTTTCCTTTCTTTTAAATTTAATTCTTGTGTAAAGTTCATGCTAACTTTCACTTTCCTCACATCTGCCCCCTAATTCTTTTCCACTATGTACGTTTATAATTATTTTACTACTTATGCCCCAATATTCATCATTCCTTCACTGCTATGTACTTCCCATTATTATACTTTATGTATTTATTATCAACTTCCTACTATTGTTATTTATTTTTTTTATTTAATCATTAACTTTGTATTTATCCATTAATTTTTTATATTTACTCATTAACTTAACCACCTATCATTTAACATATCTTTTTTATCTTTATTTTATATCAACAAAATATTCCATTTAATTTTTTTTTTAATTGAATAGTCTTTATGTATATGCCTTTATGTTATTGTCTTTATGAATTTTCTTTATTCTCATACAGCTATTCTTTTCATACCTTTTTTATACTCTCAGCAATATTGTTGTATATATATATTTTTTCTTCTAGCCCTGATGAAGGCTTGCAATGCAAGTCAAAATGTGGGCATTTTAAATTAAAATTTATTTTTAATTGCTATGTATCTATGACTACATACCCCAAAAACCTACATCTTTAAATATTTCTCAGTCAACAAATACCCCATCAATAATTATGTCTTATATTGGAAAAAATACAAAACTGTAAAACAATACACCAAGAGAACAAAATACATTTATGTATTTGTCATAAAAAATTCAGGGAAGTTCAAGTAATTGATTCTTATCCCAAGGCAATATAGTTTGTAAATTCAAATATTATGAGACAATTATGTTTGAAATGCTAAATGGGATGACTGCTTGGAAACCTAACTCCATGAAAGATTAGGAATTTTGTTTACATAGTCTATTTTAATTTTGTTGGGCTATTTTATATTTGCAATTTCTAGTTGTTAATTGACTTGTTCAATGACCACTCACTTTACAAATCCATCAGATGACAAAGTTTGATTCTAATGAGTGACAGAATAAAATTATTAACTATTATTTTATTAATAGACAAAACTATTATTTTTAACATTAAGTAAATAACTAATTAAATATTGATTAGAAGTAATTCAATGTGTATTAGAAATAAATTAATGGTAAAAAAAAAATAATGTTATGAGTTGATCAATATTCTGTCTAGGATATTTCCATAGATCAAGAAGATCTGGAACCCATGGCAGTCCTGATCAGACCCTCAATCGAGCAAGAACTCCCAGAAGGGCCCAAACACCCAGAAGGTCAAATAGATATATTGATGAAAGATCAGGTAAATTTTACCATCTGCTTTGTATGACTGAATAAGACCATACAAGAAATTCAGTATTGTTTACATTGTATATTTTAATTTTAATTTATGCAGACTCTTTTTGTTATAGTCTAGTTAGTCATTTTTCAGGGAAGTTCAAGTAATTGATTCTTATCCCAAGGCAATATAGTTTGTAAATTCAAATATTATGAGACAATTATGTTTGAAATGCTAAATGGGATGACTGCTTGGAAACCTAACTCCATGAAAGATTAGGAATTTTGTTTACATAGTCTATTTTAATTTTGTTGGGCTATTTTATATTTGCAATTTCTAGTTGTTAATTGACTTGTTCAATGACCACTCACTTTACAAATTCCGTTAGATGACAAAGTTTGATTCTAATGAGTGACCAAATAAAATTATTAACTATTATATATTAATAGACAAGACTATTATTTTTAACATTAAGTAAACAACTAATTAAATATTGATTAGAAGTAATTCAATGTGTATTAGAAATAAATTAATGGTAAAAAAAAATAATGTTATGAGTTGATCAATATTAATATTCTGTCTAGAATATTTTCATAGTTCAAGAAGATCTGGAACCCATGGCAGTCCTGATCAGACCCTCAATCGAGCAAGAACTCCCAGAAGGGCCCAAACACCCAGAAGGTCAAATAGATATATTGATGAAAGATCAGGTAAATTTTACCATCTGCTTTGTATGACTGAATAAGAACATACAAGAAATTCAGTATTGTTTACATTGTATATTTTAATTTTAATTTATGCAGACTCTTTTTGTTATAGTCTAGTTAGTCATTTTTAAACAGCAAATCAGCTTAATGATTTCACATATTATAGGTTCCAATAGTTGATAGATTTTAATTTTAGTGACTAACCAAATGATATTATTAGCTATTCTTATAATTAAATATATAACTATTTCTAGGATATAGTTTAAAATAAATGAATTCTTAATTATTAAAAGTTATTTAAGGTGCTGAGTTGAATAAATTTAGTATCCAGATAAAGCACATTTATGCTTAGCATGAATTACCAATATTCATAATGGGATTTGTAGTAAATAGAGCAGAAAAATTGCTAGGAGAATAAAAAAATAGTTTCAGGCAGGGGAAATCAGCAATAGTTCAGGTATTCTCTATTATTCAATGCATGAGAAGTGGAGCAAGGGCACACCAAGCCCGACAGGGACCTGGGATGGTAACTCAATATGCGGGATAATCATATTATAGATACAAGAAATTCTAACTAATATACAGGATATATGTACACACACACACACACACACACACACACACACACACACACACACACATGCACAAACGCACGCACGCACACACTCACACACACACACAAATAATGAAAATGAAAAAATAATCTTTATTTATTACAATTTTATGAGTTAATCAATATGCTGTCTAGGATATTTCCATAGTTCAAGAAGATCTGGAACCTATGGCAGTCCTGATCGGGCCTTCAATCGAGCAAGAACTCCCAGAAGGGCTCAAACACCCAGAAGGTCAAATAGATACATTGATGAGAGATCAGGTAAATTTTACCATCTGCTTTGTATGACTGAATAAGACCATACAAGAAATTCAGTATTGTTTACATTGTATATTTTAATTTGAATTTATGCAGACTCTTTTTGTTATATATATCTATAAATATATATACATATAATGAAAATGAAAAAATAATCTTTATTCTGGGACATATTGTAATAATGAATAGCAACGAAAAATATATAGAAAAAATTTAAGAACTACTTGAATGTTGATAAGACGAAATATTTACAGATACATAAAAACATATATTCACACATCTTCCAACTAATGTAGATATAGGTGTTCACATATATCTGTGCACACCTACTAATCAATACAATGGCATGTATATATACTTATATGAGAAAAAACCCCAGAAAAAAACAATTGTTAGGGAAACAAATGTCAAAAACTAAAACAAATTTAAATTTATATGATGAATACTTATTGAGGCAAATTCATTGGCATCGGATATGCTGTGCTTGATTAAATTGACTTTTAATTATCACTCATATTGGGGGATCTAACTGGGATTTAAGGAGATATTGGAATAGGAGAGTTTTGAATGAGTTTAGGTTTGAAAAGTTTGTAAGCATTCCGCATGATAAAATGCCTTAATTTGGATACCTACTATTCGCATAACCTTTTTTTTTAAGAGGAGAAAACTCGCCACTCACTATTTATAGCAAACTATTCAACTGGTAAAGATGGTGATTTCACAAATGTGGATCTTGACTGATCCATCAAGCAAAGATTGTAATTTTTTGGATGAATTGATGAATGATTATGAACAAGGTAAAAAAATTGAAGTTGAAGAAATATATGTTGGTAGCTATGCTTTGTGTTGTAAAGCATTTTATAGCTTTGATCAAACAAAAAGTAGACTCGTTCACGTTCAACATTTGCTACTTGAAGAAAATTTTATCAAATGATAGAACCCCAAAATTTATTCTCCCGGACATCGTTACTGATTATGAAATTGAAATAAGAGATATGAAAAGAAAATTACCACCGCCATCTTTTATAACTGGCACTGACTCACAAGTAGACTTTTCATGTTTAAATATTCTATTTTGTTTAGTACATTTTATAAAAAATTATTGCTGATGTGTTTCTCTATACATCATTTCAATAATCCCTGTAAACCTATGAAGAAATGAATATCCATTGGTACAACCACCAAAATAATGTTTTGTAACTTACTGATTAGTGTCCACAGGTACAAAGGGGGAAGGTACCTATCTGTAAAAATAAAATTACTTTTCAAAATAAAGACCCCAGGGTTCGATAGCCCCTTAAATTTCTTATCTAATGGTACAATAACCACTCAGATAAATAAAGCACCGAAAATTAGAAAAATTTATAAGTGAAAATTGTCCGGAGGTACAGCACCTTCCCCTATATATATATAAAGTTATTTACATTGAGTTTAAATATTCTTTTTTTTTTTTTTAAATTATTATTTTTTTTTTTTTTTAATTTATTTATTCCCAGACACTCCAATCCCATACCATAAAACTTCAAGAATGGTGTCAAAAATGGAGAATCAAAATAAATCCCATCAAATAACCTTCACCCTTCGTCGTAAACCCACGACCTCCTGTCCTACAGTATCCTTTAATGAAGTTCCACTAATCCCCGTTGAACAGATCCGCTACCTAGGACTCCATCTGGACAAACGTCTTACTTGGAATTCACACACAAGACTAAAATGACAAGAAACTGCCCGTCGTTTTTGACTACTTTAACATTTACTTGACAAACGTTCCAACCTTTCAATTAATTACAAAAGACTCATTTACATAACAATAATTAGACCCATTTGGACTTACGGAGTTGAGCTTTGGGGCTCCACTAAACCATCCAATTAATCCCGTATCTAATCCTTACAATCCGAAATCCTAAATGCTCCTTACTTCGTCACAAACAAACTTATCCACAAAGACCTTAATATATCTTATGTTTCTGACTTAGCTCAAACCAGATATCAATCCTTTCATAGCAAACTCCACAACCATTGAAATCTATTAGTATCACAACTTGCTTCTCATACCATTCCAGATAATCCTCCGAGGCGCCTGAAAAGAAGATGGTCTCGGAACCTTCTAATATAAAACTTCATAATAAAGAACCTTTATAGGTGCTACCAATGGGTAGGTGCTTTAAAAACAAGTGACGTGTCATTTTTATCTATGTCATTACATTTACTTGATGTATTATATTTTACATTGTATAAAGTTGTAAATTTCAATAAATGCATAAAAAAAAAAAAATTTATTTATTCAATTTTGACATAAGCTATGAGAGGTTTTGAAGCGTCAAATAGTTTCCTTCAGATTTTTAAATTAGACAAAGGAGAGCAATTGGTAACTAATTTTCATTGTATATTTTATTTTTAATTTGGACTTGTTTTAAATTCTTGTTTCCGAATTTTGCTGACCTAGCAACTTAATTCCCTTAATCATATCCATTAGTAAAGGTTTTATCAGTTTATAATTTGGATTTTTATTTGTTTGGAGTTCATTGTTTTAAATTCTTATTTCCAAAGTTTGCCCAACCTAGCAATCTAGTTTACTTAGACATCTCCAGTAACAAAGGTACACTAGTTGACAATTTTTTATACAACTGATAAACCAAATGAAATTAATCTGCCCTAGTTGGAATAAATAAGGACGTTGAGCCTTAATTAACAACAAAATTACATTATTACTAACTCAGAGTTAATGATAAGATTGGCATTTCAAGAATAAAACATTAAATAAATGGATCATTTTTGGTATCAGAAATAATTTAATGTGGTGTGTTAAATAAGCAAACCATTAACTTTTAGAAATAAATTTAGTGTTGTATGATGATCAATGTGCTGTCAAGAATATTTACAATATTATATGCTAAAGTGTCTTTATACATTAATAGGTACATACTCAAGAAGATCTATGACCTTTACACCTGAAGAAGAACCCTATCAACTGAGAACTGTAAGAACATTCACAAATCAATACATCGTTGCAGGATCAGGTGTAATGTCATTCCCATCAGCTTACACTCATCATTACTACCCATATTATCAACATGGATCAAATTCAGCATTTGGTATTAATTTTCTAATATTTTTGAATTTTAACTTGTTTTATTTATATTAAATCCTTTTTTTACTTTTAGTAGAGCTAACTTCCTTTGCTAATGATCTCTCATAGTATAGTTAAATCTTTTTGATATTTTGATTTATAGTGAGTAAACCAATTACATTATTTTCCAATATTTTTAATAACAAGATTATTATTTTTTTTTAGGTTTTAACATTAAATAAATAAATAATTATCAAATTTTACAATTAATCTAATGTGATTTATTAGCTAAATAAACTACTGAATTTTTTTAATAAATTTAATATTATAAGTTGCTTAGTGTGTGGTCAGGATATTAACCAAACTATTCCTTCATATTAGTTTTTTTTATGTTTTGGCAGATATGTCTCTAAGTAGACCAGTCTCATTCTACGGTCAACCAAGAATTCCAAGAGAAGATACAGGACCTATCCTTTATTACCAACCACATTAATTACATGAAGAAATAATTTATTTCTTCTTTATATAAAATTTACATCTTTACACAAAAATAACCTATCAGGCTATTTGTCAAAATTTATAGATATGAATAAAATTGTTCTGATTGATTTTTTTTTTTTTAATTATTCCTAGACATTTTGAAACCATTTAAAAGTATATCAGCAAAATATATTATTTACAAAAAAATTTCTCATTAAAACAGGATATTGTTCTCTCTGAACTCAGAAGAAGCTATGACATCAAACCAAATGTAACAAAGAAAACTAAAAACATATAAATAACTTGTACTGTTTATGTGTGGAAAAAAAATTATGTAAATAGCTCATTCTGAGATTACAGGCCAATTCCAATTCCAGAGTTCAATTTTTTTACTTTAATTTTTGGAATAAAATTGAGATAGGTTGAGAAGTTTATTCACTATTGCATATTCTACCTAATTCTACAATTATTTTTCTAATATTATTTGTTTCAAATAGTCTTTTTGATATTTTACGGGCAAATATTTCAGCACTGTAACTGTCCCAAGTCAAACTTTTGGGCCTAATTAATTCAGTATATACCGAATAAATTGATTGGGAATCACAACTGTTTATGATTTTAAGAAAAGAATAATTTATACAGAATATGTAGTGTTTTTAAGCTTATCTAGAATAAGTTTTGAAAATAAAAGGTCAAATGTTCTGTCCCACACAATTCATGTCAGCACCTTAGCCAAAACAAGAAAGTTTCCTGTAGCAGATACAGAGCTAAATTTGAAGCACTGGTTCAGTTTTTTATGTACTGGCAATGCTGTACATCTGTAATCTAATGACGCATCAGATTTCATCTTTCCTCAGTTTTGTGCTTCTTATCGACCTCGATATATTAACCAGCAGGTTCGTACACATATGTCAGCACCGTTACACCTTGTTTTCATTATTATGAAAATTTTGAATTATCTGTTTATTGTTCTTAAAGCTGTTGTCAGGGACAATAGAAAACTGTCAGGTTTTTTAAATTTCTTCTTATTTTAAATGTATTTATTAGAAGTAATTTAAACTGAAAATGTCAACACCACTACAAAAAGACCAATGTTAGCAATGTAACCAAAACTGTAGTTACGGAGCTGATATTTCAGTAACAGTTTTGAAATTTATGAAAATATGCCATCTACTCCATTGAAATTGATTTGATATTTTAAAATACTTATGTATCCTCATTGCATTATATTTTTCTTGCATTTTCCATCATAATTTTCATCTTAAACTCTAGAAGGGTAGCCTCCCCAGACCTAATAGCTGCATTTCTAGGGTTAATTTGTAAAACTGAAGGAGCTCATATGAGATTTTTGTTATTTTAAGCTGATTTAGTTGTCATTAATGTAACAAGCATTGTCTGCACATGACATGACAAATTTATTTATCAAAAAAGTAATCCTTAAAAATATCAAAATTTTCATTGTAAGATATCCCATGAGGAACTTGATTCTAACTCTTCCCAATAATTAAAATATCATTAAGAAACCTGATTATGTCATTTTGAACAATATTCAAAATATTTTGACAAATTAAAATTTTTGGAAGTTTACTTTACGTAAATGGTCTGTAATCTCGAATGATACACACACATATATGTATGCGTGTGTGTGTGTGTGTGTGTGTGTGTGTGTGTGTATATATATATATATATATATATATATATATATATATATATATATATATATATATATATATATATATTTTTTTTTTTTTATTTTTTGAAGAGAAAAGATTTGACCCCGGTTGGGATTCGAACCCAAGTCTCCACCTCTCTAGCCTGGTGCCTTATCCATTAGGCCACCGAGCTCGTATCCGAACCAGGGAAATCTTCTCTCTTCACTGATCCATACCCCCGGGCACTCGCAATTGCGATGTACAATTCGGGGATGAATGCTCAATTTGAACATTACTTTAAACGGATCTATTGACGAGCTGTCATATATATATTAAATTATTAAATAATTCTTGATTATTAAATATTTAATAAGTATTTAAAAAATATTTAATAATCAAGAATTATTTAAATTTATATATATATATATATATATATATATATATATATATATATATATATATATATATATATATATATATATATATATATATATATAAAAAACTCATAACAAGACATTTTTGCTCACTTCTATTGCATTTAAGTATTATGTATTACTGTCTGGTAGACATTCTGTGTAGTATAAGTGGATCACTCATCAATAAACAAACCAACAATATCTTATGTGATTACCACGGGATATATTTTCCTAATGCAAACAGACTTTAGACCCTTTTTAATGAACTAAAAAAGTTTCTTCCGATTAATTAATCAATTACTGAATCACTACATTTAATGTTATTTTTGATTCCCTGAAGGATCTCCAAATAATGCTGTCTTCCAGTTTTATAAAAGATGGTTATAAAGAAACCTTGTTTTAGTTTAGGTATTTGTCATCTTAAAAAAAAAAAGTATAAAACTCTATGAATAATTTTCTAATGTGAATAATGATCAGGTTTATTTCTGTGTAATTAACTTTTAATGGATGGTTTCATTCACACAAATTTGCCTCCATACCACCCTCATGTTTAATACTCAAATAGTTTTTCTGCCACTACAGAATATGTCAACAAAGAAATAATTTGTTTATTCATTATTTTCAATGTATTTCCCATTAACAAATAAAAATGTAATAGAATAATTTTTTTTATTTCATAAATATGAAAATATTCAAATAATACACAGTTCACTGTAAATATTTCATTTTTTTCATAAGACTTTATTTTTAATATAATTTTCAGTAGTAGCAAATTGGGTTATTTTATTAAGTCTCAAACAAATAATATTGCTGTTAAATAGTGAATAAATTTTTATTTGAAAAAAAAAATAGTTGTTATTAAAATAAAAATTTATTCAAAAGATGGCCAATGATGATTACGATAATTAAATGAGATAATATAAATTTACTAATTGCTGGTAGGGTGTGATTTAAATCAAGAAATAAATTACATGAAATCAGATGGCTATTCCATACATACAGACTGCCTAATACTAAAAAACTTTAGGAAGAGCCCACCCAAATGCTTATAGACGGAAAAAAATATCTTGAATCGTAGTCTGAAAGAGATCTGAAAAATGAAAGTGTATTCCATCTATGCAAAGGAGGTACTCTTTAATATTACTACCAATTTACTTAATATGTGTATTGAGGATGGAATAGTAAATAAAAAAATTATTTTAAAATAACAGTAATAGACTTTGACAATATAATAATATCAAAGGGAAAATAAAAAAGAAATTTCTTATTCTTTCACAAACTAATAATTATTAAGGGCAACACACGTAAACAGATAAGAGGTATAAAGTTAGATAAAAAAAATTATTTTTAATGAGTTTCATAGATATGAATGAACATTCAAAGTGTGATCATCATTTTGTGAAACTACGAGGGTAAGTCAATAATTATCCGCAATATAGCTATATTTTTGTTTATGTTGGCAGTACTGTTCTTTTGTGTTGATGGCGCATGCTTTGTTTATTCGTTGTTATGTTTATGTTCGTATCAAGCTGGTAGGTTAGTTTTGTTATCGCTGTCGTGCTGTTAATAATGGCCGCTCCACTTTCTATTTGCACCAAAGAAGAGCAACGTTCAGTGATCCGTTTTTTGTGGTCGGAAGGTGTATCAGGGGCCGAAATTCATCAAAGACTTTTGGTACAGTACGGGAACAATTGTTTGCCACAACGGAGTGTCTATGAATGAATTGAAAAATTCAAAAATGGTCGCACAAGTGTTACGCAAAATGAAGGAGCTGGACGACCAGTTACCGCCATAAACGAGGAAAACATTGAGCGTTCACGTGAAATGATTCTCTCAGACAGACTGATAACTGTTGACGACGTGGCAAATCGTCTGCAAATTAGCCACGGTTCTGCCTACGAAATCATTTACAGCAGACTTGGGTTTCATAAAGTTTGTGCAAGATGGGTTCCAAAACAACTGACACAGTTGCATAAACAAACGCGCTTGGACGTGTGCACAAAACATTTGGATCGCTATGTTAACGAAGGGGACAACTTCTTAGACAGGATCGTTACTGGTGACGAAACATGGATCCATCATTACGAGCCGGACAGTAAACGGCAGAGTATGGAATGGAGACATCTAAATTCGCCGTGCAAGAAAAAATTCAAAACCCAACCGTCCGCAGGAAAACTTATGCTTACGGTTTTTTGGGACTCACAAGGTCCATTACTGGAACATTATCAGGAAAGGGGCACAACAATAAACAGTGAACGTTACAGTGAGATGCTTACTGCTAAGCTGAAGCCTGGCAATTCGAAGCAAACGCCGAGGACTGCTGTCAAAAGGCGTTGTGTTGTTGCACGACAATGCCCGTCCGCATACAGCTGCCCACACTGTAGAAACGCTTCAGAAACTCAATTTTGAAGTATTGAATCATCCTCCATATAGTCCTGATCTCGCTCCATCTGATTTTCACTTGTTTGGTCCACTCAAACAGGCAATTAGGGGCCGTCGATTTGCCTCGGACGAAGCATTGAAAGAAGCGGTGCATTCCTGGCTCGCATCTCAACCCAAAACCTTCTTCCATGAGGGCATCAGGAAACTTGAACAACGTTGGACCAAGTGCGTTGAAAAGCAAGGGGACTATGTCGAAAAATGATGTACTTGTAAGTTTCCTATTTCATTTCAATAAAATTTTATAACTATATTGCGGATAATTATTGACTTACCCTCGTAGTTCATTCCTTTAAGTTTATTGTTTATATTGTAATTACATCATAATTTTAACTAATAAAAGTTTATTTCAGTACAATTCAAAATAAATTTTCAGGTGAACCCAGAGGTACTAGAACATAAGCATAACAATGTTACAAATGAAATAAATATAAACATTACAAAGAAAAACTTAGAACATTATATTTAATAGAAAAATAAGTTACTGCATTTCAAACTAATTAATTAAATTGCAATGACAACAATCAACAGGGATATCAAAAATCAAATCACAGACACTCCTAAAGATATATTAATCATGCATGAATTTTATTAATTGCTAAGAAACATGCTGCAACCAGAAATATTTGGCAACCACTGAAGTAGGCACAATTGAAAAAAATGAGTGAGTTCAAAAACTTGGGAGAAATTCTTGAGCAATCAGGGAAAGAAGGGAGAGCACAAGAAGCTTGCATGCAAAAAAATAAAGCGAGCCTTCGGCCAAACACAAAATGTATATCGTACCCCTCTAAACTTGACCTCAACAAAAAGGGTGTTTTAGAAAATATTTTAAAGGAAGAAAGAAGAATTATCAGGAAAATTCCTAAACCAAAACTGGTAACGGTTCGGATCGGTGACACCACCAAACTAGGTTGACCCGCGCTACAACGACCAGTTCGATCCTTACGCTTCACTTCATGTTTACATTTTTCGATAGTTCATTCCTATAACCTCACATGTAAACAATCACTTCTACAGTTTCAACTTGGATTGTGTTGTTTAGTTTGTTATATTGATATTTAGACTTCTTAAATGTAAATAAGTGAAACAGAAGTTCACAAAATGAGTTTCATAAAGGATTAACTGTTTTATGAATTCATGTTTTCTTATTTCATCTAATCTTATGTGTGAAAGTGTTATAAAACTTAAGAAGATTAATTTGTACATGGATTTGGTGTTTTACATATTTATATTTGTTCTATCAATTTAGGTGATAAAATTTACAACTTGTAAAAGTGTTATGAAACTTAACAAGATTTATTTGCACATGGATTTGGTGTTTTATATTTTGTATTTGTTGTTTCAGTTTCAGTCATAAAATTTCAGTATACATATTTTGTGAATGGATTCTTTGTTATCCATATTACGTTTTGTGCTAAAGTGAGACAGATTGTATAATTAATTCAATAAAACATATCAGTTTATAAATAAATGTGAGAAAGTATATCACAGGTTTTTTATGTTTTCTTATTTCCACTTCCCATTAGAAAATATAGCAGAAACTAACATCTTCACTTTCAACTAGGATTCTGTCTTATATTATATAATGGCTTATAACATGGAGAATTGACAATGTGAAAATAATCACAGATTAAGAGGTAAATGACACATCACTATATAATTGTAGAACTATTAGTATAATGTTATAGATTAATGTGTTTTTAAAAAAAATTAGAAGCCTGATGATGAAACATTATCTCCGAAACATGTAGCTACAAATGTAAAATAAATAGGAGTTATGCCAAATAAATACTTAAGGATTCTGTCTTTTTTATATTTATAATTTGTTATTTTCACTTCTCTGAGAGAAAGTTCATCAGAAATTAACTTTACTGGTGGTTCAGTAGTATATTAATTGTTGATTAAATTAATATTAATTAAAAATTGATTTAGTGTCTTATATTTCGATATTTCCTTATTTCCACTTTAATATTTCCTTATTTCTCATTTTAATATTAAAAGGTAAACAGAAGTTAATATTACTTTGAACAGGGATTTAGAGTTTTTCAGTAAATGTAGGAGAATAACCTTCCCCCTCTAAAAGCAGCGACTAGAACATCGAAATAAATCGGAACAAGGTTAGAATCGATAAAAGGTATTCTGAGCGGGTTTAGGGGTTGGTGTCGCCGATCCGAACTGTTACCCCAAAACTTACCGAGAAAGGGTAGTCTGCAATCCCGAACAAAAACTGAGCAATTATTAAACCTCACAGCTGACATCAGAAAACACTGTTTAAAATTCTATGGCCATATTCACAGACTCACCAAGAAATTACTGGAAGCAACAGCAAATCTTAAATCAAATAAGTGGGCATCAGAAGTCAAGCAGGACCTCCAAAACACAGGAATCAAAGAAACAGACATCACAGATAAAAACGTCTATAGAAACAAAGTGAACAAGCGGGAAGTTTCATCAGAGAGAGATCACTTCCCGATTAAACTATAATTCATGTATGAAATAGGAACAGCCAGCATCCCTCATCGAGAAACAATAAAGATTATTGAATGAGGATGCTACCTGAGGTCAAATCATGAAACGTACAGCAAAATGTAAAACGTAGAAACCACAAATGGAAAAAATAGGTTGAAATCCTATGAACACGTGATAACAATGAATCATTCAAGGATCAACAAAATTTTATTTAAAAAAATCGACATAAACAGTCTAAGAGGTGAAACTGAAAAAATTAATATTAGCAATCGAGATTACATGGACAGGTAAAGATTTAGAAAATGAATTGATAAACTAATGATTCTTGCTTCACATAGGCACACCAGCAGAAATCGGACTGAAAAGAGGGCACTACACTTTAAAAGAATGAAGGACATGCAGAAAAAGGAGTAAAAAAAAAATTAAATTAGTGTGGTATATATAAATTTCTTAAAAAATATTCTGATTTATTAAAGGCATAGGAATAATAAAAAAGAACGAGTGGCACATAAATGTCAATAAGATTGATCAACCTGTGGTGAGAAGACCGAAGAGAGTTCCAATGAACATTAGAGAGTGCTCAAAAATTATATTTAAGGATAGAAGCATAGTATACCGGCCAAACAGCAAAAAATAGGTAAGACTTTGGTAAAGGGGTTATCACAGTATATAAAAAAGAGGATAAATATAGGAGCCAGATTGATCATTAACAATCAAGTCAGGCAAATCAGCAGTCCTATCCAATCAAAAATGAAGAAGGGAAATTTCTGGTCAGAGAAATGCACCTAAGAGAATTAATTAATTATTTTATATAATTGTTAATAATCACATCCACAACAAAGAATTGAACATTTATGACAGCCAGTGATCCATTAGTTGATAGGGTTGTATGTAATATAACTATCTATAAAAAATTATAAAATATGACAATGTTAGTAGTGAACGATAAGTGTTATTTGAAGTTATCAACAAGTAGTAAAATAATATACATAAAGCAAATACATAACCAAATCTAACTCTACTTGCCTTCGAGTAATGAGAGGTAAACCCTACTATGTAATACTCTATTAAGTGTAAGAAAGAATGATACTAAAAATATCATGAAGGGTAAGGAGTCAGAACGATTTTCTAAAATTACTGAAATAATCCTAAAAACAAGAACGAAAAGTTTAACTAAGAAACTATCAACCTAATTAAATAATAACAATTTGTTAACTTACTTATTTTGGTTTATATCCATTGCTAATTCCTTAATCAATTAATTTCAAATTAATGTAGTGTAAAACAAAATAATTTGAATGTTAAAAAGATAAAAATTGGCAAGTTTATTATGCATTGAGGATAAAAACATTTATATTAAAAGACAGGCAAATAACTGACAAGGGCATTAAAGGTAAGCAAATATATCACCCGTAAAGTTTATTACATGTTTATAACTACTAATTAAAGTTAAATAAACATTTTTCATTAACTTAAAGTCTTTGACGTTCATGAACAAAAGGCCCGCGAACCAGATGAACAAATTTTGGAATATCAAAAAATGCAACGAAACTAATTAAAATAAAATATCTCAATACCACTGAAATTGATACCTCCTACTGAATACATTACGACAAAACAGATAATAAATAATTAGTTTCTAACTAGAATAAAAATATATCCAAAGAAGTTCCGTAAGTTGAAATAATGTTGACCCAAAATGTAAACTTTTTTTTTAATTTCTCACCTAATGAAAGTCTTAACAACGCATTCGTTCTGATAGCTTTATTTAAGCATCACGTATTTGTGAAATTCATGGATACATGAATGATGTAATAGTTAATTAAATACACTCATTTTCCATGGAATACTATGTAAGGAAAACAATAAAAAAATCAAAGTGGGTGTGCTTAGGATCACACGTTAGAAGTATACTTGTTTGTACGATTTACATTCCCAAATAAATCTAAAGATAAAATGAGAGAAGAATAAAGTGAAATATTTTTTTAAAATGAATATTCCCATCCAAGTGAATTTTTATTTTTTGATGAAATAGGTATTTATTTGAAAAAGTGTGTATTGCAGGTGCGTCTATGGTACAGTCCTATTTTATTTCAATCGTAATAATTTTCCCATGTGAAAAAACAGGTAGCTGCCAAAAATGCGATTTAAATGTAAATTTACGTTTTTCTTAATCCTCCAGAGGTTGAGACCAATAAATGCCATTTCTATTCTAGAGCAGTGTTGCATTTGTACGAAAGTAGACACAAGTAAGCACGTAAATTAAGAGGGGAAATAAGTGATGAAGAGCACTGTTTGATTTCTTAACTAGACGAGGACGGTATGAGCTGACGAGAGCTTGCAAACCGAATCCGACGGAGTTTTTCATAAGTTGCAAAGTTTATGAGGTACAGAGAGACATACGGAACCCACTACTCAACTGAGGGCCCCCTGCTTTGTCATTTCAAGAAAAAACGGAACATGCAGGTAACTGTTGTAAAGCGCCAAGGGCGATCGCTGAGAATGCTGGAGTTTAAAGAAACCTTAGGAATGTCCAAAGCCTAAAACAAAAATCAAATACACAAGTTAGAAAAAATGAAAGCTAGTTTTTTAGACGTCACTAATCAGCTAGGATGGTCTTTGCTCGAAATGTAACATTATGGACTAAGCAGCGGAGGAAAGTTGTGTATAGTGAAAAAAAAATAAATCTGGATGGGCTTATGGACGTTCATGGCTTAAGAAAGTATTTCATCAAAGCGGCCATTGGAAGGAGAAAAAGTTATGGATTAGGCATCTATTGGTTACAAAAAGAAATGTAACTTAATTTTCGTTTCATCAAGGATAAACTAAGTGGAATACAAAAACTTATTACATGAACAAATGTTGACTTTAAATGAAATGACTGAAAACAAATTAGTCTTTCTGCAAAATAATACTACGATACTTTCAACAAAAACTAATAAAGTCTGATTTACCCATAGCTACATTGCCCAATAGGATTGGCGTGCTGTTTCTCAAGGCATAAACTTCACTGAAAATGTTGGGGAAACTCTTCGAAGATGGATATATAGGGAGTCATGACACTTGAATGATAGGACAATTGAAAGATA
The DNA here is from genome assembly GCA_003667255.2 of Euschistus heros. Classification (NCBI taxonomy): domain Eukaryota; kingdom Metazoa; phylum Arthropoda; class Insecta; order Hemiptera; family Pentatomidae; genus Euschistus; species Euschistus heros. Next base: position 1,677,388 of record RCWM02000112.1, on the reverse strand, counting down.
CTACTCTTACTTCATGGGAGGAATTTACTTAAGAAACGAATACAAAATTTTATGATGCATAACCAAATGGAATGTTTGAATTAATATAAGATGATTGAAAGCCCACGAAATATTAAAATGTAGTTTAATCCCCCCCCCCCCAGGTAATGAATGGGTCGAACATTTTGACGGGGTTAAACGAGAATTTAAAAAGAAAAAAAATATTAGTTTTTTTTTTTTTAATCTTTTAATAATATAAATTTACAACTGTATTAGAAAATAATTCTAGTAGATATGCGGTATACAATGCAAAATAATGACTTGATTAAAACTTGTAGAGGAACTACCCATTGATAGTACTCTAATGAAATATCTACAAAAGAAGATCACGAGGCCATCTTCTTTTCAGACGCCTCAGAGGATTCTCAGGAATGGAATGGGGAACAAGCTGTGCAACAAGTGGATTTGGATGAGCATTAAGTTTATTATGAAAGGAAAGGTATCTGACTCGTGCCTAATCGGCGTAAATAGACAAAACTAAACAAGTAATCACCATTAGGCGAATGAAAGTTTATTTTAATACTGTTTAGGGTTGATCTGGTAAGATGAGAGGGAAGGAATAACAATTTTTTTTAAATGTGTCTAAAATTTTGATACTTAGAGTAATCTTTGAAAGGAGATAACACAGCTAATTATTGGATAATACAGGAATTATTGGAAATATTAAAATATAATTCCCAGATGGATGATTGCAGTGGATTGAGAAAGGGGTAAAGGTACAGTTACCTGTTAGGCTAATAAAGTGTTGGTATAAGATATATTTTAGACTGTTAGTAGTTGTACATTTGTTTTAGCAATTATCGGTGATTTTCAGCAATTTTCACCTTTAACATTGGCACATTTTTGAAATGTTTTTGGAACTATTTTCTAAACGCTCAAGTTTTCTAGAGATAGAAATTCGGAAGCACCATATAAAATATTTCAGTTGAATCAAATATTTTATATTGTTTTCCTAGATTATCTCATTTGTTTCCTAAAGTGATTGGGATAGGGTACAACGAACGCACTGATGCTAATATTTACAATAGATAATCGAGTGGGCAAATACCTGACATTTTGTACATAGTGGGATGTCTTTTTTTAGATTCTCTTCTTCTTCTTCTTCTTATCCGTGGCGCTACAACCTTTGTTAGGTCCTGGCCTCCTCAATGAGCCGCCACCATTCGGTTCGATCATGTGCAGCCGATTTCCAGCACCTGACTCCTAACAGGCTTCGTACATCCGCTGCCACGCCATCGATCCATCTTAATCTTGGCCTACCAGCCAGATGGTGTCCATGGCTCTCTTGGGGATCTCATCGTCACTCATTCTTATTAAGTGGCCAGCCCAACTGAGTCTCCCCAGCTTTATGAATCTGATCACATCTATATCCTTATTCAGATCATAAAGGTCTCTGTTTCTCCTAATCCTCCATCTATCTCTGTCCATCGCTGGACCTATTATTAGACGGAGAATCTTCCTTTCGAATGCAAGATCATTTTCATCTCTTCTGGAGATAGTCCATGTCTGGGAAACGTAGGTAAGAACAGAGCGGACAAGGGTCTTACAGATGGTGAGCTTCGTTCCTCTAGTCACAAGTCTGCTGCGAAATATCTTTAGAAGAGCGAAATAAGGCCTGTTAGCTGCCACAAGCCTCTTTTTTATTTCTGCAGATACGTTATTAACTGGTATTATCTGTGATCCCAGATATGTAAATTCATTCACCCTTTCAAAAGTTGTACGGACCCACGAATAGTGCTTCCTTCCGCCTACCCCGGTGTACATGTATTTGGTTTTTTCTTCATTAATGGTTAGTCTGATAGATGTGGCAGCTTCTAGATTCTCTAATCATTATAATATGGATTCTGTACCCTATATTTGTTTCCGCTGTATAACGTTTGGAACATATCCACCAAAGATTTACTCTGGTTGAAATTGCTGTTATTAATTACTTCGTAACCATTACTTTTTGTAATCAAGTAACCGGTAGACCTCAAAAATTTACTGATCGCGTTATTTTACTATTATAAATCAAATGAAATACAAAAAAAATAAAAATAAAATAAAAATAAAAATAAAATAAAAAAAAAAAAAAAAAAAAAAAAAAAAAAAAAAAAAAAAAAAAAACTGCTAAAGATTTGGGTCAAAATGTTGCTGCTGCAAGGAAAATTAATGTACATTCAATATCAGTGAGAAGGATATTGCGAAATATAGATTTTTGAAACTGGATGGTTTGTAGAGTATCACTAAAGTGAGAAAATCTAAAAGTGAAACTAAGCTATTAGCATTCACTAATTTCCATGAAGGTAAAAATTTAAATTATTGAAACCTAGTCTGTTTTAATGAAGATTTAAATTTTAACTTGTTTGGGAATGATAAAACATCTAAAGCAGTGGCGTACCAAGGCTATTTGGCGCCCGGGGCTTACTTGATGGTAGTTGCCCCCTAACACAAAAAGGTTCAAGGTTGAATGAATTTGGTTTAAACACAGTTTAATTTTCACAATTATTTACTATCGATAAACAATAAACTGTAAGGGTTTGAAAAAACAGAAAGAAAAGAGAAAATAAGTTTTAATGTCATACCAAGCATTAAAAATGTGCCTTCCTTGCTTTGCTGGATGCAAACACATTTATAATAGATTCTATTGATAAAATAGCTATGTTACTTAGCATTTCTTGTGTCATTGTGGATCTTAAGTAATTTTTGATAAGCTTGAGCTTACTAAAACATCGTCGACAAGATGCCACAGACACTACATCCTCCTGCTTGGGCACTCTGTTCATCCACATATACCATAAACTTTTCTTGTGTGCTCGGCGCCTACGACCTATTTCGTATTATCAATCAATGGTTTAAAACGAAAAGTTCATTTCCCTCCTAAATAATAATTATCACTGTAGAATTTTTATGGGGCGGCCGCTCCCTTCGCCCCCCTTTTGGTACGCCTCTGGTCTAGAGTATGGGATAGCAAAAAATGTAAGTTAAAACAAAAAAAAAATATATACTGTATCTACTGTGGAACATGGTGGAGGGGGTGGGTGTCTTATGGTTTGGGGACGAATGTTGAGTGTTGAAGTGGAAAATTTAGTGTTTATCGATAAAATTGTGGATAGATTTGTTTACACTCGAGCGACTCGATTTTCCAAGATAATATAATACCCATAGCATATAGCCCAACTTATACAGGGTGTCCCGAATTTAAATGGCAAAACTTCAGGAACTTATAGGGGTACGAAAAAATAAGACAAAAAGTCCTTTAGAGATTTGCTCGTTTTTTAGTTAGTTTTAGAGAAAATCGCAAAAAAAGAAACAAAAAAAATGTTACAGGTAGCGATTATCACCTTTCAAAGTTCGTCAGGCTAGGCAGTGAGATATGTAAACACTTAATGTTATCCTTTATATTCTTTTATTTGATTACATTTTGGCTTCCTTCTAGGATTATAATTCCTAAATCAGTCATCAGTCAGTTACTCAGATATTTTTTTGTGAATAGCATCAGCTACAATGCCGCATACATATTTTAATGTTAAATACGCTGATATGATTTTTGTGTATGGTTTCTGTAAGGGTAATGCTTTAGAAGCGGTGCGGGAATATGCGCGCCGATTTCCAAATAGAAGAGTGCCTAATCGACGAGTCTTTTCGTTGACTTGTAATAGATTACGGGAGACTGGGTCATTCTTAATACGTAATGAAGGCGATCAATTCCAGGCAGCAATTAGAGCAGATTATCGGAGAAGAAATTGTGTCCAACGCCACTTCGATAACAACCCTGAGACTAGCATCCGAAGAGCATTTGCTGCATTAGCAATATCGCGGCAAGCAATATGGCGAACTTTGAAAGGTGATAATCGCTACCCATACTATCTTCAAAAAGTTCAGAATTTATTAACTCAAGATTATGTCAAGAGATTGAATTTTAGTAACTAGTTTCTTGACAAAATTCGCGATGATAATTTATTTCCATTAAAATTTTTATGGACTGATGAAGCTACCTTTACAAGAGAAGGAATTGTTAATCAAAGAAATTATCATTTATGGGCTCTTGAAAATCCCAGAGCTATTAGAGAGAATAGATTTCAGCATGAATTTGCTATTAACGTTTGGCTTGGAATTTGGAATATTTTATATATATTCCATATATATTGGAATGGGGCCATATTTTTTACCTGGAAGATTGAATGGTATCACATTTACACATTTTTTGGAGTACGACTTTTCTAATTATTTAGATGACATTCCCTTACAGCATTGGATTGAAATGTGGTTCCAACTCGATGGATGTCCAACTCATTATAGCAGAGTTGCTCGAGCTTGGCTGGATATAAATTATCCACAACGATGGAATGGACGTGGAGGAGTAGTACCTTGGCCACCCAGATCACCTGATATGACACCCATGGATTTCGTCGTATATGGAACCTTGAAGCAGAAAGTTTATTCGGTGTCAATCAACTCAAGAGAGCAATTAAGACACCGAATCATAGATGCAGTGCACCAAATATCATCAGAACGATGTTTAGCTGCAATTTATCGAGTGAGTGCTAGATGTAATGCTTGCATTGGTGTAAGAGGACAACATTTTGAGCAATATTTACATTAAAAAGAAAATAACATAAATATAAATGTGAATAAATAAGTGTAAAAATGAAAACTTGTTTTGTTTCTTGTTTCTTGTTTGTTTTTTGACGATTTTCTCTAAAACTAAGCAAAAACGAGCAAATCTCTAAAGGGCTTTTTGTCTTAGTTTTTCGGTCCCCTATAAGGTCCTGAAGTTTTGCCATTTAAATTTGGGAAACCCTGTATATGCAAGTTTAATAAGCTCTACCGGCTACGATGGGCAGGTCATGTTGCCAGAATGAGTCCGAAGGAGATACCCGCAAAAGTTCTTACTAAACTGCGATGGAAAGATGGTATTGGTACTGACACATTAATCCTACTTGGTGTAAGAAACTGGAAGGCGGCAGCACTCAACCGTGAGGACTGGCGATCAATGCTAGAGCAAGCCAAGTCTCTACTATCAGTGATGTCACATCATTTCAGAATCAACTGAACAATCCAGCCAACAACAGTTTTCCTAAACACTTTCCTCCACTGCCATCAACATCAAAAGCTCAACAACCTCAGACTCAACAACCAATCGATTCAGCCGTTCAACTAGAACCCCAGCTATCAACCTCAGCAGCAGAATCATCTCAACTTCTTCCTTCACGCAACGAATTCAAGACAGTTCTACGAAGAAATCAACCACAACAAAATCAGGCGCCTCAAACATCTCTTTCATCCCGACCTCCCAAAATAACCACTCCTTCTCCGTCAACTACCCAACGCACCTCACAACAAGTAACCCAACAGACCAAGACTCCACTAAAAAATTACGAGCAAACCATACCTCAACAAAATCCAAGCCAAATCCTAATCCAGATACTGTCTTCAATACAGTTTAACTACCCGTCTCAAATTTCAGAACCTTATCCTATTTCCTCCCAAGGTTATAATGATATCTCATTGATTCTTTCCTCCTTCCTCCGTGAACTCTAAGAAACTATCAGACCCTTAATTACCATCCTCACAAGAGCCCTGTCAGATATCACGTCTATTGTTCCTCGGTGATCCAAAACTCCTTGGCAGTTCTTTTATGGAACGCAAATGGTTTGCTCAATCACAGAAACGAACTAGACATATTCTTACACGACAATAACATTCACGTTTCCCTAATTACCGAGACCCACTTGACCCCTACCCATTATTTCCACATCAAAGACTACATCACTTACAGTACTGACCATCCCGATAAAACAGCCCACGGTGGTACTTGTATCCTTATCCATAGATCGCCAACTCACACTCTTATTCCTTCCTCTCCAACTGACACCATTCAGTCCACCGCACTAATCCTATCCACCTTCCTATTTAACCTTACTCTTTCAGCTGTATATTGTCCTCCAGGAAATAGCCTTTTCCATAACACCCTACAATCCTTATTCCAATCCTTTGGGCAAAGCTTCATTGCAGGTGGGGACTATAACGCTAAACACCAGCGATGGGGCTGTAGAACATCCAATCCCCGAGGTAGTGTTCTATCCAGTGTATCATCCTTAAACAATTACCCTATCCTTTCTCCTAACAATCCTACCTACTGGCCTACATCCCTAAAAAAAAAAACGCCCAGATATACTGGACATATTCGTTACCTCTCAAATACCTACTTCCCAAACTACAATAGATTCCTTAGATGACCTTTCCTCAGACCATAGTCCGGTTTTGCTTACCTTACATTCTACTTCTATAATCAAACCTTCTCCTCCACCCTTAATAGCTGGACGGGTGGACTGGGACAAATTCCGTTCGGCTTTAGAAAACCATATTGACCTCAAAATTCCACTAAAAACTTGTCAACAAATAGATGCGGCAATAGAACATCTTACTAAATCAATAGAAACCAGCATAACAAAAAGTACCTCACATAAAAATAATTTTTAGAAAAAAAACAAAACCGACTTCAAGATTAAACCTACATATATAGAACTAAAAAGTAAAAAATAATATTTTAGTTGCTTCGAAACAAAGAGAATTAAATGACAATCAACGAAATTATCGATACTTATATACCTATTCACAATTTATGATCAGTTATTTTTGGAGTCGGTGCCAACAAAAACAAACAGAATCCGAAAAAAAAAGAAAAAAGAATAGGTAATTGTAAAGATTGCTCACTATTTCATCACCGCCACACCGCTTCCTCGTGCCATTCAAAAGTTTGTTAAAAATGCAGGATTGAAGTGCTCTCCTTGGCTGGCACCGACTCCAAAAATAACTGATCATTAATTGTGAATAGGTATATAAGTATCGATAATATCGTTGATTGTCATTTAATTCTCTTTGTTTCGAAGCAACTAAAATATTATTTTTTACTTTTTAGTTCTATATATGTAGGTTTAATCTTGAAGTCGGTTTTTTTTTTTTTTTTTTTAATTATTTTTATTTTTCACTTTTAGTGGTGAGTGTATTTTTTCCCGTCTTTTGACCCCTATTTTCAGTTCAACTTACTTTGCCTGAAATAGATTTATTGAATTGAAATTTACGAGTAATGTTCTTAGTACATGTTATGTTGGTTGGCATGACAACAGATACATTGTGTGTAACCTCTCTTCCTAGTTTGAGGCGAGTTGACTATTTCTCTGTTGTGTTCTAATAAACGCATTAATCAAGTTCAATGTGTTTCTATTGAACCAATCCGTAAAAACATAACATTGGCGACGAGTAAATTGGAACCGTTTTGTTAATTCACGTGTGATAGTTAAAACGGTGTCGGTTGTTGAACGTTATTCTAACCAACATATTCTAGTGCCTTATACTGTTTCAAATGAATTCTAAAGAAAAGAACTCTGGTGAAGAAGAGCAAGCAAAATACGAATTGCGTCATCCTCGTCGAAATGCTGTTTTGGGACACGTCGATCCCTATGTGCCGTCTCTCGAACCTTTTCAGAACTACCTCGACAGGCTCGAGGCGTTTTTCGACTTGAACGACACTGGTGAGTCAGATAAAGTGAACTCTCTTGTGGTACTTATTGGTCCTGAAATGTACAGAACACTCAAAAACCTAGTATCTCCTGCCAAACCTAAGGACAAGTCATTTGACCAACTCTGCTCTATTTTGAAAAATCATTACGCTCCGGAAGGTATTGAAGTAGCCGAACGGTATAAGTTTCATTGTCGAAACCAGGAGGTAAATGAATCGGTTCGTGACTTTGTGGTCGCAATTAAAAAACTGGCAACAACATGTAACTATGGTGATTTTCTCAACGAAGCCCTTCGAGATCAGTAAGTTTTTGGTATCCGGGACTCGGTGGTTAAAAAAAGGTTACTGTCTGAAAAAAATCTAACCTTTGATTCAGCAGTGAAGATCGTTTCTGAGATGGAACTCGTTTTGGAACAAGCCAGGGTGATGGAAGGGGAGCCGAGGTTCGATGACGTCAATCAACTTCACCCGCATCAGCACGCTTATGAAGTGACAAAACCAAGTAGGTTCTCTGCTCAGTCCAAGGACGCCACTTCAGGGACATCTTCAAGTTCAGATAAGAAACTTGAATTTAATATTAGAAAACGTATTTCTAAATGCAAATATTGTGGTAGGTTTCATAGTATTGATAAAAATTCATGTCCGGTTGGAGATTGGAAATGTTTTAATTGCAATCTGAAGGGTCACGTTGCTAAATTATGTCCAACACCAAAAAAAGCTAATATTGTAGAAGCCGCAAACGCGGTAGAAGTTGATAGTTTTGATTCATTTCGCTATCCCCTTATACAAAAATTGTTTGTTAATAATACCGAAATTGGATTTGAAGTAGATTCAGGGTCATCATACACGTTGATTCCTGTATATTTGTACAACAGATTTTTCAGAGATCTTAAAATCGATAAAAGTAACCTAATACTCAAAGCTGCTAACAGTGAATCGTTATCAGTGTTGGGAAAGGCTAATGTCTCTTTGTATTTTGAAGGAAATTTTTTTGATAAATTGCCCTTAATAATTACAGGTAAAGAATTAAGTCGTCCTTTGTTGGGTCGTGATTGGCTTTCCATGATCTATCCAAATTGGAGATCTTCTGTACTTGTCAACCCAAATCGAGCGCCGGGACCGTTGACTGGGGATCTCGTTGAGCCTGGACCGGAGGTGGTAAGCTATAGTAATAATATTAAAATATGTTCAGGTGTTCCTTCTGTTGGATTCGATTGGGTGAGAGATTATAAGGTTCGTTTTTCTAAAGTTTTCGATGAATCAAACACCGAGCCTATAAAAAATTTTGTAGCGTCTGTTGTATTAAAAGAGGGAGCAGTACCGATCTTCCATAGACCCTATAATGTACCTTATGCGCAACGAGCAGCAGTTGCTGAGGAACTTGCTTCTCTGGAAAGTAAAGGTATTATTAGTAAGGTGGCGCATAGCCAATGGGCATCTCCAATTGTCTGTGTTAGAAAGCCAAACGGTAAAATTCGCTTTTGCGTGGATTTTAAAGTAACCCTGAACAAATACGTAGATTTAGATCACTATCCTCTCCCTAAATCAGAAGATATTTTTCTGTCATTAGTGGGGTCCAAAGATTTTTGTGTATTAGACCTGTCAAATGCCTATTTGCAATTAAGGTTAAACGAAAACTGCAAACATTATTTTACGATTAATACTAAATTAGGGTTGTTCAGATTTCGCCGTTTGATGTTTGGTTTATCTAGTGCTCCAGCCTTGTTTCAGTCAACAATGGATTCTATTTTGAGTCAAATTCCCAATACTAGAGCTTATCTAGATAGTATTATTATCGGAGGCAAAACATGGGAAGAATGCAGGTTTTCAGTGGAACAAGTGCTCAATCGTTTAAATGAGTATAATGTCAAATTGAATGTAGATAAATGTAAATGGTTCAAAACTTCGATCGAATTGCTCGGTTTTTGTCTGGATGGGCAGGGGTTGCGCCCTTCCCCTTCCAAAATTTCAGCCATTCAAAATGCGCCAGTACCTAAAAATATATCCGAGCTCAAATCATTCCTTGGGTTAATAAATTTTTACCACAAGTTTGTCAACATGTCTGTTGATTTACTTAGACCTTTATATGAACTGACAAAAAAAAATGTACCATGGTCTTGGTCTCACGAATGTGATGAGGCATTTAATCGGGCCAAGTCGTCAATTTGTGAGAAATGTTTTTTATTGTTGTACGATCCTGACAAACCCCTGATATTGACCACTGACAGTAGTAGTTATGGGGTCGGAGCAACGTTGGCTCACCTTATAGACGGTGTGGAGCATCCAATCGCGTTCGCCTCTACTACACTTTCACCCGCAGAAAGGAACTACTATCAAACAGACCGTGAAGCCCTTTCGTTAGTGTTTGGTGTCAAACACTTCCATAATTTTCTGGCAGGACGTCACTTTACTTTAGTAACAGGCCACCAACCGCTTCGCTCTATTTTTGGAGAGCGAAAGGGTATTCCGTTGGTTGCCAATGCTCGTCTTCAACGCTGGGCTATCATCTTGTCAGCCTACAATTACCAGATTAGATACAAAAAGGGTTCAGAAATTTCTCACGCCGACGCATTGTCTCGCCTACCTCTTAATGGTTCAACAAACGTGCCTGAGTGTTTTATTATTTTTGACGAATTCGAAAGTAAATTTGTTACGTTTAGAGAAATCTCGCAAGCCACCTCACATGATGACATTCTCTCCAAACTGTGCCAGTGGGTCAAGGAGGGTTGGCCTTCCAAGGTAGATAGTCAGTATTCTGTTTTTTTAAAGAATAGATTGTGTTTGTCAGTCCAAGAAGGTTGCTTATTGTTTGGTTCTAGGGTTGTCATCCCTAAGACCCTCCAATCTGCTGTTCTGAGCTTGTTACATAAGGAACATATTGGTATAGTTAGGTCAAACTTACTCGCTAGATCTTATGTCTGGTGGTCCGGTATGGACCGAGACATAGAACAACAAGTGACTACTTGTGTAACGTGTCAACTCACTCAGAACGATTTAATTCCACGCACCTATGCTCCAATGCCAAGTAGTCAAGGACCATGGAGACGACTGCGTTTAGATTTCCTAGACACATTTAAGTGTAAGATCCTCCTGTTGGTAGACGAGTACAGCAACTGGCTTGAAGCTTGGATTATGACCCAAACGTCAGCCTCAGTAGTATGTGAAAAATTGCAAGAATGTCTTTCTCGTTTTGGTTTTCCTCTGTGTGTGGTGTCGGATAACGGCCCTCCATTTACCTCTAAAGAACTGGAGTCATTTTTTAAAAAACGTAACATTTTACATGTGCTAAGCCCTCCGTACCATCCTGCTTCCAATGGGGAAGCAGAACGTAGTGTACAAACTATTAAAAAACTTGTTTTGAGGTCAGTGGTAGACAAAAGTTCAACAACGGATTTACCGGGGAAATTGTATAATTGTTTAATATCTTATCGGTCCACTCCTTCATCAGTAACAAAGAAATCCCCTTCAGACATGATCTTAGGTTTTAAAGCTCGAAACCTTCTCAGTATGTTGTCCCCAGCTGATAAGGTGTTATCGAGGGACGAGTTTAATGAAATTCAAACAAAAAGTTCTCCTATTAGAAATTTTAATATCAATGACAAGGTTCTTGTAAAAAATCCTAAGAAAGGTATATTGAAATGGATTAGAGCTCGGGTGATGAAACAAATCGGTTCTGTTATTTACCTTGTAAAGTTAGAGGATGAATCCATCAGAAAGGTGCCCCTGAACCAGTTACGTAAAAGTGAGCTTCCTGATGCCAGCCATCCACCGGCAAGGCAGTGGTACCCAGAGCCAACTCAAGGCTCACCAGAAGTTCTAGTGAATTCAGAAAACGTTGATAAATCCACCGAATTAACACTCCATCCAGAGTTAAGTTCTCCCCCAGAATCAAATTTACAAAGAGCTAGAGAAGGACTGAGACCTCCATCCATGCTGAGACCACCAATTCGTTTTTCACCTTCGATGTACCAGTAACTACTATTTAAATTAAGTGCAATTACTGAAAAATCTGTTATGCCTTAATCAATTCGGCACCTTGTGTATTTATTTTTAATTTTCTCTGCAAATGTATTATTGTAATCTTGATTACTCTGTATATATGTATTATTGTAATGTTCAATTACTCTGTATTTTGTTTCATGAAATTTGATGTATTTTTCTATGTATTACATTATAAGTATTATAAACGTATGTATCAACAAGCTTAAAAAGGAGGGAGAATTGTTATGTTGGTTGGCATGGCAACAGATACATTGTGTGTAACCTCTCTTCCTAGTTTGAGGCGAGTTGACTATTTCTCTGTTGTGTTCTAATAAACGCATTAATCAAGTTCAATGTTTTTTTATTGAACCACTCCGTAAAAACATAACAGTACATAGATTTTGTTCGACTTATCGAAGTTTGACACATCGATCGAGAGGGATCTGTATAATTCAAATTGCTTCATAATCATAAATATGTTTAAAATGTAAGGTTATATAACAGTGATTTTTATTAACTGTTTTTTTGATTTTTCTTAAAAAGTGCTCCATTAATTTCAAAATATTTTTTATGGGACTACCTCTGAAGTATGCCCTACTGGCCTAAAAAAGAATCATCAAAATTGATTAAGAATTGACGGAGGTTCTCAACTCATCTGTTTTTTTTTTTTTTTTTTTTTTTTTTTTTTTTTTTTTTTTTTTTTTTTTTTTTTTTTTTTTTTTTTTTTTGTTACGCGATTACTCCGTCAATTCTGAATCAATTTTGATGATTCTTTTTTAGATCGGTAGGGCATACTTCAGAGGTAGTCCCATAAAAAATTTTGAAATCAATGCAGCACTTTTTAAGAAAAAAAAAAAAAAAAAACAGTTTATAAGTGATTTTGATCCAGAATTGACGGAGTAACAAAAAATAAATAAATAAATAAATAAAAAAAATAATACAGACGAGTTGAGAACCTCCTCTTTTTTGAAGTCGGTTGAAAATAGATGAAGACACTCAGAAGGCATGGTCTTACCTCAATATATTCGAGTTTTACTAGTAGAAAAACGTCGAGCTAGAGCCAAATGGCATAGAACTCGATACCCATCTGACAAAACCAATTATACCAAATTAACTAACAAACTTAAATCAGAACTTAAAAAACTAAAACTTCAAATTTTACAGAAACAAACTGAACAACTATCGGTTTCCGACAAATCATTATGGACCACTACCAAAAGACTTTTAAAATTTAAATCCTTCAATCATCCTCTCCTTACTCCAGCTCAAACCTGGACCAAATCTGATTCAGAAAAATCTGAGTTATTTGGTGAACAGTTACATAATACATTTATACCTCATTCTGACATCCTAAATCCTTACCATGTAGAACGTATGAAGCAGAACTGACTATTTCTCTCCAAATGACCTTTCCACCTAAAGCCTTCCACTCTTCAGATATAATAGCCATAATCCATAGATTGCCCTCCAACAAAGCTCCTGGACATGACCTTATTACCTCAAGAATCCTCAAATGTCTACCAAGGAAAGCAGTATTACTCCTAACTTACATTTATAACGCTGTCCTCCGTACAACATATTTTCCCGATTCCTGGAAATTATCAATTATAAAAATGATCCCAAAACCTGAAAAATCACTATAAAATCCTTCCTCATACAGATCTATTGCTCTCCTGCCTATCATGGGCAAAATCCTTGAAAAGCTCCTTTTGAAACGCCTTTATCCCTTCCTTGATTCCCATCACATTATTCCTGATCACCAGTTTGGATTTCGTCAGTTTCACTCCACTACCCAGCAGTGACATCGCGTGGTGGATGTTATCTCATCTGCATTGGAGCGCAAGATGTATTGCACGGATGTTTTTCTTGACGTTGAACAGGCTTTTGACCGGGTTTGGCATCCAGGACTGCTTTATAAACTTCGCCAATTCCTTCCATCTACATATTTCCTCATCCTCCGTTCCTACCTTTCTGATAGAGTATTTAAAGTTAACCATAATTCTACATACTCATCTATCTTTCCTCAGACCGCTGGTATTCCGCAAGGTAGTATCTTCCGTCCCATTCTTTATACCGTGTATACAGCTGATATCCCTACTCATCCTAATACCATCCTTACAACCTATGCTGATGATACCAGCGTGTTATCAGTCAATGACGTTACTATTGCTGCATCCCAGACACTCCAGTCACATATAACTTCCATTGAAGAATGGTGTCATAACTGGAAAGTTAAGATAAATCCTAGCAAATCCCAGCAAATAACCTTCACTCTCCGTCGAACACCTACCTCATCCTGTCCTCTTGTATCTTTTAATAGTGTACCGCTAAATAATGTGGAACAAATACGATACCTAGGATTTTATCTGGACAAGAGACTTACCTGGAACCCTCACACAAGATTGAAAAGACAACAAGCTGCACGTCGATTTCGACTGCTACAACACTTACTAGACAAACGTTCAAATCTCCCGATTCACCACAAGAAACTCATCTATATGACGATTATCAGACCTATTTGGACTTCCGGTATAGAATTGTGGGGATCCACTAAACCATCGAATTCTTCCCGCATCTAATCACTCCAATCCAAAATACTTCGAAAAATCCTTAATGCTCCTTACTTTGTCACAAATGAATTAATCCATAATGACCTTAATATCCCATATGTCGTCCACTTGGCACGAACCAGATACCTCTCCTTTCATAATAAACTCACTCTTCATCCAAATCCATTAGTTGCACAACTTGCTTCCCATTCCATTCCTGGTAATCCTCTGAGGCGCCTGAAAAGAAGATGGCCACGTGATCTTCTTTTGTGATCTTCTTTTCATTAGAGTACTACCAATGGGTAGTTCCTCTACAAGTTCTAATCACGCCATTATTTGTATTGTATACAGCATATTTACTAAATGTGTTTTTATTAATACAGTTGTAAATGTTAAAGCCCGAATGGGGTTGGGAATTGTTTTTTTCCAAAAGTGAAAAGCCCCCCTCCCCAACATCTTTTGGTCCTCCGGGCCGGATATTTTTTATTACCGATTAATTAATTACATCTTTTGTTAAACTCCGAGACGGATTTTTTTTTTAACGAGTAATTAATTACATCTTTGTTACAGTCTGAATAATTTAAAAAAAAAAAAAATTAATTTTTTCGGTAATTGGTCCTCCATTTTTATTATCCTTTTCGTTATCCCTATTTAGAAAGATGCCACCTAAGAGTCAAAGTTCAACCGAAGAACAATTAAGTAAGTTAGAGGATTTAGAAGAACAAATGGCTGATCTAGCCGATGATATTCAAAATACTGCTTCAATCGGGTTTAGTGTTCGCACCGATTCTTCTAGAGAATCTTTATTTTTAGCCCGACTCTCCCGTATTGACTCTACATATGAAAAATTTTTTGCCGTTTTTTATGAGGCTAAATCCTTAGCTAAAAAAACTAGAAGTATCTTGTGATAAATTTAATAAGTTAAAAAATGATATGCGGTCCTCTTATTATGAGGCTTTGTCTTATGGGAAAATTTTCGATTCCGATAAGAGTACCTCAGATGTAAATAAAACCTCACCAATTGACACGGCTTCAATCTCACGCCTGCCTACAATTAGTATCCCTACATTTTCGGGAGATATCGCCAGTTGGCAAAATTTTAAAGAAACTTTCAGGTCCTTAGTCCATGATAGGGATCCACAAAACTTATGATTGTGTTCGATGCATCTGCTCGATCTAGTAACGGGTCCTTAAATGTCATTTATCAAGAGTAAATAAAGGATGTCATGCTTAGCTTTCGCAAACCCCGCATTGCTATATCGGCCGATTATCTGCCAAATGCTGCAGATAAAACTAGACCGTGAATTTCACATTTCTTTTAACGATTCCGAGCTACCGATTTGGCAGAGTATCAGTTTGACCGTTTGGGTTATCCTGTTCGCCCTTTTTTGGCAATGCGCGTAATTAAGCAGCTTGTGCTGGATGGAATTATCCTGAAGCTTCACGTGTATTATTAGAACACTGTACGTACGATCTCTTGACCGGAATTTTCCGAAGCTTTAACTCTGAAGCGGGATCTAATAAATCTTTAAAGAAAGGAGGGTTCGAACTTGGAGCAGTAATTGTCCACAAATCCTTGAGGACGTGCCCTCGGAGTCCTTGGAGTCCCCGATTTCAATTTAATATAAGAGTAAATAAAATTGTTAGGCATACAGTGGGAGCCCAAATATGATTGTCTGTTATAGAAGAGTAATAAAGAAAGTTTTGGGAAATGGATGAGGTATTATGTCCACCATAGCCAGAATTTATGACCCATTAGGATATTTGGCGCCAGCGGTATTTAGAGCAAAGACGATTTTGCAGAAATTATGGGAAAAGAAACTCGAATGGGATACTCCCATACCCCCCGATATTGGCAAACAGTGGGAAGCATTTTATAACAATCTAACACATTTGAGTAAAATCCGTATTCCTCGTTGCATCTTTGTTGAGGGTTCCTCGAATGTGACGATTGTTGGGTTCGCAGATGCGTCCGCGTTAGGTATATGAAGCAGTCGGATATCTGCATTGGATACCAAAGGGTTGTAATCCTATGGATCTTTGCGAAGAACTCGGTTGGCTCCTTTAAGCTTTATCGCTACCTAGGCGTCGAGTTGTGGACAGCCGTATATTAGTTGACACTTTGAAGTCACTTAAGGACACCTTGTCGCACTGGAATGTAAGGTCCACCGTTTTATGTTCCGATTCGACTACAGTTTTTATCGTGGCTTCACCTCCCTTATTCGCGCTTAAAATCGTTTGTGGCTAATCGAGTAGCTAAAATATTAGAATTGTCTGAGCTATCATCCTGGAATCACGTGAGTTCGGAAAATAACGGCGCTGATGTGGCCTCGCGAGGAACGTGTCCTTCGGAACTACCTTCGCATACCACTTGGTGGAATGGACCAAGGTGGCTCTGTTGTCCAAAAAATAAGTGGCCTATTTCGTCTAACCCTGTCTTAATTGATCCATTGGAATTAGCGGAAGTTAAGTCAGAAGAAACGGTTACGATGATGGTCATCAATGCGGGAGAATGCGAGTTTGATAAATTCTTAGAACGATTTTCCTCGTATTCGAGGATGGTAAGAGTATTCGCTTATGCCATTCGATTCATACACAATGCATCAAACCGTTTTTTTAAATTTATTAGTTACAAATTATTCATGTATAGTATAGAATGTAAAGGATAACATTAAGTGTTTACATATCTCACTGCCTAGCCTGACGAACTTTGAAAGGTGATAATCGCTACCTGTAACATTTTTGTTTTGTTTCTTTTTTTTTTTTGCGATTTTCTCTAAAACTAAGGAAAAACGAGCAAATCTCTAAAGGACTTTTTGTCTTAGTTTTTCGGTCCCCTATAAGTTTCTGAAGTTTTGCCATTTAAATTCGGGACACCCTGTATATCCATATCTTTATACAGACTTTGTATGTCTGCATTGGATCTTCTTCTCCAGGTTTTTTCCGAGTATAGACCGCCAAAGATTCTCCAAAAGACTTTTCTTTCAAATCTCAAGTGCGATAACTCATTGTTTTTTGTAATCGTCCAGCATTCAAATCCATATGTGAGAACAGGTATGACTAGTTTTTTATAAATTCTTAGCTTAGCATTCCGAGACAAGATGCTGCTCCTTAATTGCTGCTGTAGAGCAAAATAGCATCGATTGGCTGCCATAATACGCCGCCCAATCTCGTCATTGATGTCATTTCGGGCATTAATCTGCGTGCCCAGATATACAAATTCCTGGACCACTTCGACGTCATGTTGTACTGACTTCACATATCCACCAGATGACGGAATAGGGGCTCGATACACATGTACTTGGTTTTGTCTCCGTTGATAGATAGTCCTAGTCTCTTCGGCGAATTTTCTATTGCTGCAAATGCGTGTTGTACAGCTACTAATGCGTACAGCTTTCGACTAGATCCATGTCATCGGCATATCCAAGAATTTGTACACTTTTGTTTAGAACAGTGCCTCCTGTTTGGATTCCAGAATCTCTTATGGCTTTTTCCAAAGAGAGATTAAATATAAGGCAAGCCAGACTATCTCCTTGTCTCACACCTGCTGTCGTGTCAAAACCTCTTGACAATGCCCCATGCATTCTTAAAAAGCATTCATTGCCTTCCATTGTCATTCTCACCAGTCTGACTAACTTCTTGGGTATATTCATTTCTGTCATATCCATATATGCTTTTCCTTTATCAATCGAGTCATAAGCCTGCTTAAAATCTATGAAAACATGAAAATGAAATGAAATGAAAAATAAAGTGGGGAAAAATGAGAGAGGATACCAGAAGTTGGCGGGTACTTCGGGGAAAGGAGTCACGATATCTTTGGAGCTGTTTGAGAATC
Source organism: Euschistus heros (assembly GCA_003667255.2). NCBI lineage: Eukaryota > Metazoa > Arthropoda > Insecta > Hemiptera > Pentatomidae > Euschistus > Euschistus heros. The sequence continues at coordinate 1,659,480 of RCWM02000112.1, read as the reverse complement.
ATGATGGATTTTCTGGTAATTTGGGTAATGTGGTTATTCCAGGATAAGTGTTGATCAAAAAAGAATCCGAGGTTTTTATGGAAATTTGAAATTGAATTGTACTGTTATTGAGGTAAAGTAATGGATAGCAAGGGAGGGAATTAAGGGTAGGTTTTGAACCAATAAGGATAGCGTTGCTTTTCTCTGGATTCAGGCGTAACTTATTTTTCACTGCCCATCCGCTGATGTTCTCAATATCATTCTGAATCATACGAGATACTTCGAACATGTCCGGAGGATGGAAGAATAGGTAGATTTGGAGGTCGTCGACATAAAAAAGATACTGGGAGTGGCGTATAACATGGGGTAGGTCATTAATATAAGCAGAGAAGAGGATTGGTGGCAGGGAGGATCCTTGAAGAACACCTCGTGTTAAAGGTAGTGAGTATGAGGGAGGTTTGTTGGAAATGATAACTGTTTTTAGATTTTTACTAGAATTTGATCAGAACCATAATCATTGGTTCGGGATTTGAGTATGGAAGTGATTAGGTCATTGGGAAGAATGTGAAGAAAGTAGAAGTTATCGGGATTGAATAGGGTTTGAGGAATAGGATATTTTGGGAGTAAGGGATTAATTTGTGGCTCGTTAGGAAGGGGGTTAGCGAAAAAATAGTTAAGTTCATCAGGGGGAATAGGGAAGTTGGTACAAGGGGTGGAGCCGGAAACAGAGAATTTTCTTAGGATTTTCTACTTAGACTTGGGATCAGGAGCTTGGGATAGGATATTATTGAAATACTGTGTCTTCGCTCGTCGCAATGAAGACTTAGCAAGGTTTCGGAGATGTTTGAATGTGAATTAGTCCCCTGGAATTCGAGTTCGCTTGAAGCGCCTCCAAGCAGCATCTCTTCTCTTCATCAATTCTCTAATTTCTGGGCTAATCCAAGGAGCGGGGGACCGCCGGAAACTGGATGTCTCAAGTGGTGTTATGTGATTGAGGAATGAAAGGAGGTTTGATGAGAGGCATTCAACCATCTCATCGATGGAGTAGGTAGAAACTATGGGCTCTAAGTAATGGGATAACGTGTCAAGTAAAGGATCTATACTTTCAGGAGTTAAAGAGTCAAGATTTCGCCAGGAAATCTGCTTAGGGATGAAGTGGGAAGGTTATAAGATATCTGAATGAGATCATTGTAAGACAGAAATGGCATTGGATTTAGGGAAAACAAGAGTAGATTCTTAAGTGAGTCAGTGATAATGAGGTCTAGTAAAGTATCCGTAAACTGGGTATGATGGGTCGGTTGAAAAGAAACAATGAATAGGTCGAGGGACTATATCAACTCTAGTAAGAATGTCCTGTCAGGAGAGTCGGAAAGTAGATTAGTGTTGAGGTCGCCTGCTCCGATTATGTTATTGTACAATGGTACGTATGTCAGGAAGAAGATTCAAATGTTGGATCGAATTTAACTTCAGGAGGGCGGTAGACTACGACGTAAAGGAGTAAGGATAAGTTAAAGGAGATTTCTGTAAATATATATTCTATTTGTGGAGAATCAGAAGAGGGTGATTTGTATAGGGTTTTAACTCTCATGCTATCATGGACGTACAAGCAGACCCCTCCACCTTTTCGGTCTGCACGTTCATGACGAATGAGTGTATATTCAGGTATGTTTACAGAGGAAGAAGGGATTCTTGGTTTGAGCCAGGTTTCTGATACGGCAATTATATGGTAGGAATTATGGAAAAAGTGGTGAAGGAATTCATCATAATAAGCAATGAGGGATTAGGAGTTAACGTGGCAGGTTAAAAGGATATCAGTCATGAGAGGAGAGTGAAGAAAGTAAATTATAGAAAAGCCCATAATGTGCTGGGAAAGGAATTAAGGAAAAAGGAACATTTCGTTGTTTTACTTCTAAAAAAAAATAAAAATATAAATATCAAATATAAATTTAAGAATTTAAACATTGAGAGCCATAAAAGAATTAATAAACAATAAAACAGTAT